>JAQFYG010004932.1:0-10453 GCA_034694325.1 Entomobrya corticalis
CACTTTAAATGTGTACATGAAAAAGTTTCCATGACTTGCGTGTATGAATGGCGTGTAAGTGATGGTTGTTTGGTTGGTTGTCGGGATGTCGGGATCCGCGTGCATACTGATGATACCATTCAGAAGAACATAGTTAAGGTGCTTGCTGGATTATCTTTGATCACTTGACTTAATCGTATATTATCTTGTTTGTTCACAGATGTTCCAACATGGTTAAAAAGTCTCCGTCTTCACAAGTACTCCTTCCTATTCG
Source organism: Entomobrya corticalis (assembly GCA_034694325.1). NCBI lineage: Eukaryota > Metazoa > Arthropoda > Collembola > Entomobryomorpha > Entomobryidae > Entomobrya > Entomobrya corticalis. The sequence goes on from JAQFYG010004932.1 coordinate 254, forward strand.
CTCATCTCACCTTCGAGGAGATGCTCACTGTGACAGAAGAAACTCTAGAACAACAAGGCGTCACAAAAGGCGCACGTCACAAGATTGTCCTCTCCATCAACAAGCTCCGGGACCGAGTGAATCAATTGAAGCAGCTGTCAGAGCAAATGACACGAGACAAGGACTCTTTACGAAACGCTTTGACAGAACTCAAGTGGATGCTCACAACTCCAATTAAACCTCCATTCGCTATCATCTCTGCTACTTCTGCAACAGGAGATGCTGATGAAACAGGCTCCAACTCAGGGAAAAGTGGAGGAGGCGGTGGTGGTAGTGGTAATGAAAGTAATAGCGGTACTGGAGGAGGAACAGCCGTTACTGCTGGAGGAACTTCTTCGTCTTCAACGTCATCTGGTGGAGGTGTTGGTCCAATTGGGAGTAATCGACCTCAGTCATCAACAACTTCAGCAGATGAACAGCCAGGTAGTAGCAGCAGCAGTACCACAAGCACTGGGACTTACAAGCCGGACGCGGAACTCACAACTTGGATTGTACACGTGATTGGGAAAGCTTGTGAACTAAATCCGGATGCTGAATCTGAGGCACTACTTGTTTCTATATTGGACAGGTGCCTGATTCATGAGGCATTCACTGAAAAGCAAAAGCGCGTCATGACTTTGTGGAGACAACAACATGCAACCCTCCGTAGGAATTCTGTGGGTCATCCTCATTTTCATGGACACAGCAGCCATCATCACAGAGGATCATCTGGTAGTCCCGGGGGGAGTCTTAATGGTAGCTCAAAACATGGAGGCGGTAATGGGGGAAGTAGTAGTGGAGGACGACATTTCAGTCCGAGGGTTCTTAATTTGAATAATCAGATGGGCAACTCCTCCCTCACCTCCATCCATTCACCGTGGGGAGCTCCTGGAAGTTCTATTCATGCCATGTTTATGGCAAAGAGACCAAGTCTGCAAGATCAAATTTTGGAGGTACGTTTTTAACTATAAGACTGAATTAAACTTTTGATTTTGTATTTGTTTATTTTTTAATAAATCATTTATATTTTCTTGTTTGTAGTCTGCTAGATCTCACTTGGCAGTTCAGCGAACAAAATCGGCCCCACTGCCAAACTTTCTTGCCCAAGGCCTATCCTCATCTCCTCCAATCAGCCAATTCGACAATTTGAATCCTCTCGTTGGAGGAACTGCAGCTGCTGACTTTATTGGACTCACCTTTCCTGATGCTGTTTCATCCCTTGGTCTTGGTCATGACGGCATGGGCTCAGGAATGGGTCACGAACATCATCATGGATTATCAGGAATGGCGGGAGTTGATGCATCATTTGGCCAAGGTCAACCTGGAAACGCTCCCGGTGGCTCATCAATGTCTGCTTTGGATATCACTTCCAGGTTGGAATCTCTTTGCTTGAGTATGACAGAAGCGGCTCTGGGGCTGTCTTGTACAAATTATTAAATTCAAACACAACCAAAAATAGCCAAAAACAATTCGTTAAAACGGGCTGTCGAGTAAATCTGTAAAAGAGCCTTTGTTGTTGGATGAAAAGTGTAATTTTTGTAAAAAATTAAGAAAAGTATTCGAAAAGTATTTTTTGTAGATTTTCCCACAGCAAATACTAGACTTGAATTTAAAATTTACCTCTGCTACTTTAAATTTCTATCATGTTACCGACTATTCTTAGAGGAGTATTGCATAAATATTATAATTTGCCAATATAATTACTTCGGAACGAGGCTATAAACTAATGCTGTGCATGAATCTTACTAAAAGTTATTAAAATGAAAAGATTACACAAGAAGAAATGAGGAGTTATTAAGCTGATGTGAGTGTTACAAGACTTGGAATTCTGGGAAGGCTGATCATTATATGATGTACCGCTAATAATTATAAAATATGTATATTTAAAAAAGAATCCCCTTCTATATTTGAATCATCTTGCTAGTAGAACCCTCTTCGGTATGTGTAATAATATTATTTAAGTTAAATATATGAACACACATTTTCTGGTCGATATTGTCAATCACACTTCTTTTCCTTTTTTGAAGAGAGAAACAGAAGCAAAGAATAATATGCCATGTCACATTATATTTAAAAGAAAAGTGAAAACAGGTTGGTAAAATGCAGGTATGTGTATAAAAGCTTGATTGTAATTTTTTGTATGTAAAGCTGTGAAAGACTGACGAAAAAAGATTATGAATGAGTTATAAAAGCAGTTAAGTTTAATTTTAGCGTATAAACTAATGCCAATTACTTCTTGGATGGTATAATTGTAACTAAACCAAATAATTATATACCGGAACCAGACTGGAAAACGATAATCTTTCTTTTAATAGTGTAAATAAGTATGTGTAAACTGTAATAATTTTCATTTTGAACTTCTGTACGATTTCCTTGCAAGACAGAATGGAAATTATTGTACGCTGAGCCGTTAAACGTTTGTTTGCGATACGATCCCAAAGTATAAAAATATATCGTGAGAAATTCAAATATTATAATCCCGCAAAAAAGATGAACCATCGTAATCGTAAATGGTTAACATTTTTTCAACGTTCGTTCCGTCAGAATATTTAAGTGTCATAAAATATGCTGGATACAATGAGAAATGACTGACGCCGGAAAAAATGTGGATCTGGATTATCCATGTTTTTTGTTAAATGCAAACTAAATTATTTAGTTGCTCTCCATCGTTTAAATCGCGATATGATTTTTAAGGACGCAAGGCGTTCCAATTTCAAATATTGAAGCGCTGGCAGTTTGTCGACATTTACATTTCTTCGAGTTATCTCGATCTCTATCTTTTTTTTCTCGTTTATAATATGTTCTTTAAAAAGTATTTTTTCTTCTTTTCCTTAAAGTTACAGAAAAACTAACAAGTTGTTATAATTATGATTAAACGTAAATTATATAATAAGATGTGTATCTTTCGAGAGTTTTTTCATCCGTTCGTTTACAAAATATTATAAAAATGTACGTTTACTCAGCGAGAAAACGTCAATTTATTAATTATATTTATCGGAATTACTAGTAGAAAATATCGGAATTTTAAACGTGTATTTATTATTATGTAAAACGTAGATCGTTCTTCCGCGCAACTTTTTTGCTTTCATCAATCACCAAATAAAAAACATTTACTGTTAATTACCTTACAAAAATCTTGGACATGAGATGCTACTAAACTAAAAATTATGTTCCCAAACTACTAGTATCGTAAAATGAAAAGAAACTAATTTGTCCATTTTGTTGTCAGATTCTGCTCGTATGTGTTCAAAAAACAGACAGATCACAAAAGTTAAAAAACTTCGTAAATACTAAATTCAACTTTTTAAACAGCATCCAACAAAGGAACTAAAATAATTTGTAAATAGTAAAAAAATGATATGATGAACGTGTGCAATACCTATTGTTTTAGAAATTGATTGCTATATATTCCACCGATATATATCCGTATCCGGTGTTTATGCTATAAGCAACAGCTATATTTTGAAAATAAGGCTATAAAACGTGAACTTGTGGTGTGCTAGATCATAAAAGTTTCTGGTAAATAATTAATTAAACATTATAAGTTGAAATAATATACAAATAGTTTTAGGCGAGAGAATGTGTATTATAAATACTAATACCACTAGCTATTAGGGAATGAGTTTTCTGGGCAATAATGAATGATGCATAAATGACGATTTAGTTGGTGATGTGTGTGATTTGAAAGGTTAAAAATTTAATGGAGTATAAGCTGCATAAATATAAATGAAAGCAAGAAAATTATTTTCATTATAGGTTGGAATACAGCCGGAGAGAAAAGTATTTAAAAGCCTCTATAACCCTACGATATACACCTCTAATTTTCCGTGTTTATCTTTCAGAAAATAATTAAAATTGTAGTTTATTGTAGACTTTTATCGAAGAAGTGAGATCGAAAAGTAAAGAAAATGAATGAACTTGATAGACAAAAAAAAACAAGCGAAAAACTCTCCAACTGTTGTAATCTTTACCTATGGAATATAATGATTTCACACAGTAAGACTGAGCCAATATATAAAATATTTAAAAAAGAAAATTTTAAAAATGCAGAGACAAAAAACTATTAATTGTAAAATAAATGTATTTACTTGCAAGTTGGTATGAACAAAATTGCACCAAATGATGAATTTTGTGAATGCAGAAGAAGAAAAACACAGTTTAGAATTCAAGATTTGTGCAGTTGTACTTTACTTCATGCAAGTCGGAGAAAAGCTGTAAACTAAACAGAGTTTAAACTTCAATATTATTATGGTATATATATATTTGTAGTGCTCATCCAACATGATATTTACATTTACAAAAACAAAAGGTTGAGGTTGATTAAAATATCATGACTTAAACTCTCACAATAATAAACAAATAGGATTAGATTAGAAACTGTCGATTAGATTCTGAAAAAATATTGCAGGTAAAAATTGTGTCGATTTTGCTATACCAAATAACTTTTGTGGAAGAATTTTATGGTACAAAAGGAGAAATACGAAGATATAAAACATTAATTCACCTCAAAATATCAAATCATCAAAATTTAAAAAGTCCAAAAAGAATCGTGACAATTTTTGTCCAAAAAAATGTCCAGTGTTTTTATTGGTAAAATTGGATTGTAAATATTTTTATACGAATGATTAAAATACAAAGAGAGGAGTATACAGTTCGTAAAAATGAACACGATGGACAAAAAATATAGTAGTTTTTGTAGTAGTGTCGAAAAATATACAGATATTATTATAAAAATATAAAATGTTTTGTTGATTACTTCTTAAAATCTTTTAAGTATGGTGTGTATGTGACTAAATTAATGAATGAATTCGGAATTACAGTCGGATGTAATATTATTTTTTCAAATGCTTACGGTTTAATTTGACTCATTATTTGATACGTTAAAAACAATATTATTTAAATGATTATTAGAGCTGGTTAAGAAAGTAGAACCAACTTTTTGTTGAAACGGCAGATCTCTGGTTAAAGTTGATAGCTACTTTATATTTTGCAGTGTTTGTGGTTTGATATATGAAATGTACGAACGAATGTCAACGTTAGAAAGTTCTAAATTATTATTTACGAGAAAAAGCTAGATTTTGAAAGTTTTGAAACAATTTGTGTTTAGACTGATTTAAATTTTTGTTGCAAGCTTTGTTATGAAACCAGTGAATTTATTGATAAGATTTATTATTTTGTATTGACTTATGATTTTATAAACTCCTTTGTTTTTTGAAAGATGAGAGTATTGATTCAATTCAAATACAAACGGAAGGACTATAATTATTATTAATGTTCTAGTCTAGAACTCCGGTTTATGAATAAAAAGCATTTATGCTTATTTTCAATCTTTATTAATGCTAATTGTATAATGAGAAAATTAAAGATTCTTTTTGGTTTTCCTTTCTTGAAATCATCCTGACTTGATGTCGGTTTTACCATAACAGTTGGATATGGATATCATGTTTCGATCAAGAATTAAATAATATGAAGCATTTCTTAAGTTTATAAGGACAAATATCAACTTTTTATGATCACTATTTACTGTAAAAACATTGTTACTCATGATTTTGTTATATTTACATCTTTTGTTTACTTAATAAAAAATCTAAAAAGAAAAGTATTTAGCACGATTTTACATTTATTTATCAATTTTCGTAGATTCAAAAAGACTATATCACTTACATGATATTATTATATAGTATACCTTAATCTTAATACCACAATTTACCTACATTGCAAGAAAAAATCTGTAAATTATATCATACACTTACATTACGAATCTGGAATTGCTAATTGCTCATGTTTGAAGTTTGCATTTTAGCTTGCTTCCGACTCTGCTTCGTCACTGTCTTCATCAGGATCTTGTTCCAAGGTAGATTGGCTTTTCTGAACTTTTGCAACAGTTCCTGGAGGAGGCTCCTTCTCTTTTTTCTTGGTCAACAACTTTCTCCAGTTATAATCTGTTGTATGCTGAGCAAACTGTCTTTCCAAAGTTTGTGCAATCGCTTCTAACCCAGCGTTAGTTTCTGACACGAATTAAAACAAGATCATATTTCACCTATTTTTTATAGCAAAATATGATAAAATCATAATATCCTTAAATACATATCACTTACCATTTTGATAGGTGGTGCTAAATATTCCTGACACGTAATTCTGCAAATTCTTATTAGCCAAAATATTAAATCTTCCAGCAAATCCCTCAACAGTTTTATCCAAATCTGGCATTTCGAGTTTAGTCTTATCCTCAGTATCCACGAACTGTTGCAGGTTCTTTAACTGTCCAAAGTTAACTGTATGTACAGGGAGGTCATCACTAGACTCTTCACTGGACTCACTAGACTCATCCTCCGTTTCTACATTTTTGAACAAATTCTCCCTCCTCGTCTGTTGCAAGCGTTCTTGCTGTTTCTCCGTAAATTTTGACGCCTCCACAACAGCCCTCACACCGCCACCACCCGTCTTAACGCTTTCACTTCCAGCAGACGCCTGCAGAGACTGACTGATACTTCCAGCAGAAATCCTTAAATGTGGCCATCGTTTTAACTGTCTGATTTGCCTGGCTTGCATTATCAACGGAATCAAAGCCATAAAAAACAGAAGCCATTGAATTGCATTAAGGAATTGGCTAGTACTGCCCATCATTCTCTGGAGATTAACGCACATTGTCATCAGCACATCCAAGCATCCAAGATCCACATCCTCTGCAATCTGAAATTTAGCCCTGTATTCCACTTTATCGGTCGGAATGACATTGGAACAATGAGGATTAAGGTTCCAAAGAGGAGTGCAACAAGATGGAGGAACACCTAGACCCCTTGATGTGTAATCTGCTATACCATTAATCCCACAACAGTGCAAATTCTTTTGAATCCTATCCATTACATTCGCAGCCTTATAGGTTTTTATTTCCACAGGGTTTAGGGCCTTGTCCAAAATGGGTATATTGTTCACCTTTACCACAATCTTTTCTTCATAATTTTCCACCAGCAGCTCCAACAGTCGACCAAGAACGGAATTGACATTCCCGCAAATATGCTCATTGGCAGCAATATCTGATGCGAGAATTAATTCCAAAAGCAAAGATATCACCATTCCAATAATATAGGCTAAATGATACTTTTGATCGGCCACGTATATGCCAACAAATCCTAAAAACTGGGACGCATACAAGCAAAACATGATGGCGTAGTAATGATTTTCGTATCGGTCAAAAGGGGCAGTATTTATCCAAAAGAGGTAGCCCTGATGTTCTAAATTGGGTTTGTGTATTCTGTAGAGTTCGTACTCATAAGATTCCTCAAGGATTCGAATGAAACCATCACTTGCGTAGACAAAGCCGAATGTGACTCCAGTCGTTATCAAGAGTATCAAGTTGACTATAAGAAAGAAGGCATCCGGTACATGGCTGTTTGGACGCATTCGGCTGGTACAAGCGTCCTTCACTGCTCCAAAATAGTGCCATTTATTGTCCAGTTGTCTGTGACGAAATCCGAGGAGAAGTCGACGCTGTTTTTTGGAGTATTCAAAGCCAACTTGGGGTTGTACTTTGCGGTCGTAATTGAGGAGATTTTTGTGAATTATATCCACCTCTTTCCGAACTCCGGGAGCACCAATGAAAGAAGGACGTCGGTAACGACGTCGGTGAATGTTGATGTCTGATGGAAGCTGATCTTTACGCACTGTTTTAAGCTGGTAGATTCAATTTAATTGTATTAATTAATGCTAGTAAATATTTAAACAATGTTGAATGTAATTAAATTAATTGATATTGTCTTGTACATACACGTTTAAGTAGTTTTTCAACTGGACGTTTATACCGTTTTGCATCGATCTGTAGCTCATTGTCATCATGTCCATCTGAATCAATGGACGTTACAGAGCCCCGTTTTCTCTGGCGCAGGAGGTTTCGGACTTTCCTAGCTACGCTTAATCGTCTCTTCTTTTCTTGCGGTGTTAATTGAAGATACTGTCTAAAGCCTTTTGATTTACCGTCGGTAGAACCCCTGGTCTCCCCAACCTTCTTGTGCATACTTGGCTTTTTTCCAGCGAGTTTGCTGGCCATACTTGCAAGCTTGGGCTCACTGGTTGTTTTGCTTGGAGGGTGGGTGGGGTTTGTTAGGGTTTTAGATGGGGTTGGACGTGGAGGTGCCTTTTTGCCTGGCATACCAGGCGATGAACTAGTTCCCTTCAATGCTGGATTACTCATCATAGTTTTCTATTTGCTAATACAATAAAAAGATCATGAACGTTTTCGTTTTGAAGGCATTTAGCACGACTGAGACAGACGTTTTGTGTTTATGTGCCTTTGCTTGCAAAAAAACCGTTTTCAGGAGTTTTCGTGATTGAAGAGTTATTTCCTAATCCAGGGCTAAATTAAAAGTTACTATAAGGATCTTTCCACTTGAAAATATGGTAATTTTTGATGTACTTAATACTTATGCTTGTTATGCTTCTTTCAGAGGGCATGGGCGCACAATCTATTTTTATATGGTGCAGGTACTTAAAGACTATGAAATAATTTGATTGAAGTGATTCAAGAAAATTTTGTAAAACGAAGAGAGTTAAAAACTTTTTGACTGACATATTACCTTTATACTGTGGGGTAAAGTGAGAATGCTAGGGAAGCAGCGAAAAGGAGTGCATTGCATGACTCAATGGTGAGTAATAAAACTGATGAAATTGCCTTAAGGTCCTGGTTCCCTTAATTGGAGGAGGAGCGGAATTAAATTTTGTTACAGATTACCGATTGAGACTATTGCGCTAAGCTCTAGTTATGGGGCTGACTGGCCGATGAGATCATTGAAGGAAGAGGGGGATGATGATAATGTGTTGGAATCAGGTGGAATCAATGAATGGTTGGGGTAAAGAACACGCCCTCCCCTTATTATCGCACGTCACTCTGTGATTCAAACAGTGAATGAACTTGGTGCTTGTAATAACTTTTAAGAACGAACCGGAAATTTTCTGGTTTGGCACAGAGAAGTGCCTTTGGAAAAAAGTTAACACAGATAGTTAATTATTAGAATGAAATGTAATTAATGTTCAAGGTTATATTTGGCTTGGAAGGTTAATTGTTAGTTTTTAGTATTTTAAATGTAAACACAAGGTTGATGAAACTATGAATGAATGTAATTAATTAAAATATATTAAATATTATACAAGGTTGACTTTTTAGACCTAGTACAAATATACATATTATGCGATATGCGACTTTTAAAGATTATTACTATTACTTAAATTCATTTGATATTTAAAAAATACTTCACTTCGTAAACCGAAGAAACGCATTTGACAAAATGGCCAAACTGAAACATGAAAACGATTTTTGCAATTATTTTGAAACCTTTTGCTTCATTTGCTCAAGACGTCTCATAGCACTTCGATATAATGGACTAGGATCATTTAACCGCTCTCTGTTGACATTTACAGCGTTTATATATTGCTCTCCAAAAAATTCTCGAATCTTTTCCAGTCGTAGTATATCCTGCCATTCCTGGTCTGTTAATTTAGAAAGCTCATCCTGCATCTTCGTAAGAAACCCCCATTTTTCAGAAAAGTTCAATGAGGCATAAACATTAGTGTTAAGTCTTAATTTAAATTTTAAGAAGCTAGGAGTAGAAAGGACTGGAGCCTTCTGCGCTTGGAAAGATTGAACCTTAATGCGTTCAGAAGATTCGGCTCTCATAAATGATTTACTGGTAATTGAAGCCTTTGGTGGTGAATAAATCATGGAAGGAGTCTGAGGAACGATTGTGTTGTTGATTATAGCATCTCTCTCCAAAATTGATTTGTTCAATACAGGAGTCGTGATCCTGATGAATGAAATTTTAGATGCTGATGAAGGTGGAGTTTTAGCAGTAAATTTACAGACGGATTTTTCAATGATAACTGGACTTTCCGTCATCGGATTATCTGGAAAACTTTCTGTAGCAGTGCAATTAGCATTGAATGGCGAATCGGTATGAAAAGCGCTTGTCCTGGAAACTTCAATATCAGGTAGAGTGTGAAGTGGAGAACTGGGGAAGGTTTGAGATATGACCTGTGAAAACATGTGCACATCTGGTTTCTTGTTTGATACAGCAGCAGATACCTGGTCCTGGGAAGCGCAAGCGGGAGGGGGCTGAGTCTGAGCTGGAATTTGAAGATCTATACTGAAAATAGGTTTTTTCCTTGGTATTGCAATTTCTGTCGAGGAAG
>JAQFYG010004933.1:0-10450 GCA_034694325.1 Entomobrya corticalis
TTTCCCAATTACAATACCACATGGAAGAACTCTACTTGCTATGAAAATAAACCATCAACTTTCTATTATTATTATTAACTAATGGCGAGAAGCAAGTTAAAAACTTATAAACCTCTTGCAACAAACAAAAAACCTACAACAAAAACGATGCCAGCGATTACACTAAATATTTCCTTATAGCTTTGTATTTACATTGGATTTACACGTTCCATAATAAGTTAATCCAAACTCATTGTGGTATTTTAATGAAGACGGCTATAAAACAAAAAGATAACATTTTGTTCCAGATTAAAAATAGTAAAACATATAGTGACTAAGATGCAATGTAATAAACTAAATCTGACGAGGAAAAGTAAAAAAAGTTCTCAATATACTTCTTCGTGCCTCAAGTATAGAAAGAATCAGAATATAATTTTAGAAGTGAAATCAAAGGTTTATTTTGGTTACTTGCTGTGAGGACGAGTTGAAATTTTGGTTATTTCTTCCCTTTGCATATTTCCTTTAGCTCCATCCCATGAATTTCTAATTTTTTCGTGGAAAAAAAGCTAAAAACTATAATGTCGAAAAGTGCCATTGTAAGAAAGATCTTTTATTACGTATTACCTGTTTGCAGATTTTTAGGCTTGAATATACTCATACAGTATTTGATTGTTAATGAAAGGTGCTTCATACAATGTTGAAATTATTCTTTGCAATATTATACCATTTTATTGCATAGGAAGTATAAATGCATTTTGTCGAAATCATTGTTACCTACTTTATATTTATATTCCACATCATATAAAAATCAACACACTTTATGAGCTGCAAAATGGCTTAAGAATACATAAAAGTTATAAATGGATTTTAAAATAAAACTAATATTTGAAAAACAGTGTAGCTTGCATTATCATTTGAAATGAAATTATTACAGACCTTTCAAGGGATAATATTTTTATTTCCGAACTTGAATAACTTAGACACCCACAACTATTCTTTATGAACTTTGTTGGATTTCGATGATGACTAGATCGGATCCATTTTTGAAACATGTGTAGTAAAAAAAGAAATATAACATATAGTCCAGACCGAACGATCAGCATCGTGCAGCCGGAAAAAATTTTATTAGATTATTTCCATGACATTTCCGTGATTAGATTGATATAGAAATGCATAAATGGGTGCATTCCGCAGCTTTCTGGGAATGAAAATTTTGATGTTCAATTTTATAATTTCTTCGATGCCAGATTGTTTAGCATCGTTTTCGAGGTCAAATGATAATTTAAAAGCGTTTTTGGAACTTTTTCAGTACAAGCGGACAAAGGTCACCATGTCATTTTGAAAGGATTGCTCTGGCACTGCAAGTTTTCGGGCTATGGGGCTGAAACTTCATATTTGGGGTCCCTGGTAATTTATCTTGAGGATACTTTTTTTTGAAATTTAATCAATTTGCAAATTTATAAACAAAATAAAAAAATTTCCCATCGTAACCTTTTCATCTGTAATGTTGAAAATGTGCGATTATTGAAGTTTATTATTAAATCCGTTATTTAATAAACACTTTTGTATACTTTAAACAGCTGGTAATATTTTAAAGATATTTTAGGAGTAAATGGTATCGCAAGATCGGTAAGTTCAACTTGTGAAAATTATTAACATAAAAAATATAACTGCAGCAAAAATTAGAGCTAAATTTCTTGATATAGTTCAAATAATTAATGGCTGCAAAAAAATAAGTTTGTCTCCACAGCAAGAATGAAACAAATTACCGTAACGAATGCAAAAATGAACAATTAAGCGTTCAGCAACTTAACATTACATTTACTTCTTTTCTTTAAAATAATTACATCAGGTATCAATCACATCAAATTCTATATTCGTCTTAATAACTAATTAACGGAAAGGAGTGATTATATTGTGACTTTTATGTGAGCAGACTGAGAAATTTAATATTATTTGAATCATCATTAATGATCGTATAACCTTCAATAGGTAGTTTTCAGATCAATTTCTTTTCTTGCATTTACAAGTATACCACCGGAGGAGTGATGGAACATTTGGCAGAGTTGTATCAAATACTTAATTTGTTAATTAGTAATGACGTCCTAATCTAGGCAAACTATTTCAGGAAGAAAAAATTCTTATTTAATTATGCAAATTAGTAAATAAAATCAGGATTTTTTACATTTAATATGCAAAAATCATCCTCATCATCATTTTTACATCTACGTTGCACTCATTGGAGTCTGATGACGTCTGAAGCACTGAGTCTTGTGACAGCCATTGACTAATTTCTGGTTCGAAGAAATTGTACTACGACTAATGTGCCAGCGGAGTGTGAAATTTAACAGTTTTTAATGAATCATTTTTAATGATCATACAAACTAAAATTAGATCGATTTTATTTAACTTTTCTTCGTTTCTGTGAAAACTAACCGTTTATTAATTTGCTAACTAAATCGTTTTTCTACAGCAATCTTCCTACAGTTTTACGGATATAATTGTCTTATTATCTACTCAACTTAGAGACAACACAGGGCTACCTAAACAATGTGCGCTAGTGGGGAACCAATCGACGTCGTAATTTGATCTTTGCTAGAAATTCGGTTTGCATCCAAATGGTTTTGATGGCTTTTTGGATGGACAATGCACTTTTTCTCATAATATTGTTGATTTTTATAAATCTATTTGTTTTTGCAACTTCAAGATACTATCCGGTTTAATTGTTTTTTTAAATTGATGATCAGTGAGTAAGTTATTACTAGTTCTTTTGATCGATTTGCCCAATTAAAATATGTTATAAGCAGAGTACCAGCAAAAATATAATTTTATAAAATGATTTGATTTGAAATGTATAACCAGCTTGGTATACATAAACCTTGAATAACAAACATCCCCATACTCTTCAATATAACTCAAATTCAAAATGTATTATATCATCCTTCTAAAAGCACTGCTTAATTTCAAAATTGTAGTTAGTAATATTATAAAACCAACTAAATTGGAATACTGAAACTATCTTTGTAACAGAAACCTAATCGTACAAATCACAACGCCAAATAATAAAATCTTCCTTCTTTTCAAGAAAGCTATCTTAGAAGATATCTTCCTTTTCGAACTCAAAGGCAATAAAAGTGAATAAAAAAGTGAAATAATGCCAAAAGCTGGATCTAGTATTTATCAATACAAAAACTTATTAATTATTATTATGTACTTATTTAAATTCATCCCAGCTCTTGATTTACTCTAAGCAAGTAAAAGTTTATTGATTTAATTAAAAAAGAACGATGTATTTAAAAGCCTCATTCCATTCTGCAAGACTCATCAAATAGTGTTCAAGATGTGAACATTTTTATTTAAACAGTTGTCGGCATTGTAGTGCTCAATGTTTGCGTCAAAAAATGATGCTTTTGGGAACGGTGATGGTGACTCTCGTTGCCCCGTTTCTCTCCAGCACTTGAGAACTTTTGCGGAATTTGCTGGAGAAGCATAGCCACTGGCCACATGTTCTCCCAATGTATTTTGTATAGGTACAGCATGCTCAATGAAGAGGTCATCAAAAAATTTACACAGCCACCAACACCAACACTCTCTCGCTAAGCCTCAAGCCTAATACAGGCAAATAATTTGTGTCCTTCTTATTTTCTTTTGTAAAATATTTAATTGGTGATTTTATTAAATAAAGTTATATTTAAAAATTACACCTACTCCTCCACAACTACAAAAGGTTTATTTTTCACATCAATTGGCAATGATCTTGCGACTTACCTGCTTCTGAAAAGCATTAAGATAGGTTTTTGGGGATTTTGGGGGTAAGTAAAAGTTAACTTGCTTGACCTGACCTCTTTCAAACCCCAATTTGTAACAGTATGCAACCCATACATGTGCTCTATAGTTATCTATTTTGGTTTGTTTTCTTTTATCTGCAACGGCAATCATAAATTTAACATCTTAAGTGTTTTTCAGTACTGTTATGTAAACGGGTTCTCCAATATTTGTTTGCAGTGTGTAGGGACTCCATTACACTTTATTGTAATTCATGTTATCTGAACCTGCTCCAGCACATCTATTGTCAACATTTGTATTCCTGAGGCTTTAGATATATTACGCGGCGTGTTAATTTAAGTCTTTACAGAAGCAAGGTAGAAATTAGCTAAATACCTCTGCTTGTTTACATTACGCCTCAAAATGTCATCCTTTGCAGTAGCAGTTACTTGCTGTATAGTTATTTATTAGTGAAAATCAATTTGCTAATAAAACTTCAGAAGTTCGTGGGGCTTAACTTCCAATTTTTGGTTTGAGTACCGTTCCGCATTTTTGCTGGTAGGAACAAATAGGTAATAATAATTTTTTTCTCAGAGGTTACCCTTCGAATTTTTAATTTACTCCATTTATAATTTAGCGATAATCCTTACTGTAATTTTTTGCATAATTTTGCATACTTGGACTGACAGACGGACAAACTAACTAATCGCATAACTACGATAAAGTCTCATCTTTGCAATAACTTCAGTTACCTAAATATCGTTTGAGAACCTGGTGTAAATTGTTGGTAGTTGTTGTATTTCAAATAAATTTGATTGGTTTAACCATCGATTATACTTGTTGTAGCAATTTTTACGGAATGGTAACGAACAGATTTGCCTTACCCAAAAGCGAAACATAAAAAGCAAGCAAGGAAAACAAAATTCAACATATTATTCATTAAAACGAAAAAAAAGATTTTCATTCAATTCTACTGAAGTTATTAGACAAACTTAGAATGTACTTTGTCAGAGTTATTTTACATATTATCCAACAAGCAAATATTTTTCAACTAATGCAAAATTTAGAGCCTGCTCAGAACTAATTTCAGAAAGCAGAACTAAAAGGAAGGAGAAACCTTATCGTAATAAAAGTAATACTAGCTACAGTGAAAAGTTAGTAAAAACTGATTGGTGAAAGATTTAAAACCGCTTCAAGTAATTGATACAAACTTCTGACTGAGAACTATAAGATTTGGTTTCTACATATTGCGAGCTTCAGAACAAGATAAACAAACCAAATTATTTACCCCTGTCGGTCAAACAAAAATTCATAGCTTAGCTATTTCTTTTCTGCAAATGTCCTGCTTTGAGACATTAGAGTGGTCGATAGAGTCCAAATGCCTACTCAGTGGGCAGTGGATTATTTTGACAGTACTTAAGATAGTGATATCTAAATTTGTTGCAACTTGTTGTAAGAATAATATTTACAGTTGGCATAAACTCACTATCATCAATTGGATTAACTAGAAACAGAACTGAAAGCATAAAAACCGCTAAAGAAATATGGGTAATTGCAATGTCAATATTCATACAAATTATGAATTGGTCATCCAATTTGCAATCAGATCAATAAGTGGTTTCAAAATATTGAATAGTAAAACAATAAAATTGTACATTCGTGCATTTTTGTGATCAAATCAGAGATAACCTGAGAAGTTTTAACACTTCTTTGAATTTTTTAGATGTAGCAATTTTCAATGAAATGGTTCTAATAAATAAATATTAAATGTTATTAGTTGAGTATGAATGCAATATTGCGTAACCCCATCGGATTTCGGAAATATTTAGGACCTCAGTCACAAAAGGAGGTTTTTGTCATAAATTTTATGTTTGATATTTGAAATAAAATATAAATATGTTAGAATCAAAACCCAAAAAATCCAAACTTTGCTTGCAGCTGCTTCCAAACTTGGTCCTTTCCGTATTTTGGACAAATTTTCATCTTTTGCTCCAAAGTTTGTAAGCGCTTCATAGCAAGGTGCAAATGTTTAAAAACATGTAACATGGAAAAATATGGTAAAATTCATGTTTTTACATGTAAAAAGTGGTTGCCAATATTTACATGGAAAAAATAATCATGGAAAATATGTCACAAAATTGCGACAAAATAAAACGCTCATCTACAGCAAGTTATTTTTATGAAAACAAATAAAAACATAGTTACAGCTGATGCTATTACGTAGTGATAGTAGTTAATACGTAGTGTATAGTTTGTTATTGGTTCTCTGCGATAAAACTATGAAATAGAGTTTTTAATACCAAACGTGACGAGTTCTATTCCGTTTTGCAAGTCGATATTTTGCTTCTCTGCTCAACGTTACTAAATACGAAAACCAATCATTAATTCTTTAATACAACCATTGAAAATAAACATATTGATAAACTATTGTACGTTGATCGTATTGTAGGTATGTCCGATACGTACTAGTCTTTACTACTTGGCACAGTTGGCCTGGGCCGTTTTGGTATATTTCGGACTTTCTTTCTAAAACTAACGATAAACAAGAAAGTAGTAATTACGTTATAATATCCTCGTACTAAATAAACGAAAAAACAAACTGATGCTCATAAATTATAATTTAAATTGAAAATGCATGCTAAAACGAAAATTGTTAAAAATTTTACAAAAAAACAAATGTAGAACTCAATATTATGGAATATTTCCATTAGTACATATACTAAGATTCTGATATACAAAGCGTTTCAAGAGCAATTCAAATTCTGTCTTAATATGCGTTTATTTACAAGCAAACTTTTCAGATAATCGCCTAAAAATTATTTTGCCATTTTATAAAAATAGAGCAAAATAATTAAAATTGCAAATTATCTGGATGAAATAGCAAAATGTTCATTTCAACAATTTTAGGATGCACAGTTACAACAATTCAAGCACAACAATTTAGTAGAATATTGTCCACAATAAATTATCATGTTCTCTCAGTGTGTGTTTGGCGACAGTATTTTGTTTTTGTCCCGAATGCAATATAAAAGAACAATAAGATCGGCCAGATAAATTTAGCATTTATTCTTGCTAATCAAATGGAGGTTTCATATGGTCTATTAGAAATTGTTGAGTTGTTATTCCTAATGCTCGTTTTAAATCAGCACATGTTTTTGGCATATCGTACAATTAGAAACCGCAATTAGTGATTTGATTAGAAAATCCTGTTGAAAACATAGATATTGATCTTAACATATTAGCAGTAAGTTTCACATCATTTCTCCATGAATTCAAATCTTGATTTAAACAGATCAAGTACTCGCATAAAACAAACAAGTTACGTTAACTCACATATTATCACAAAGCGCAAACTTTATAGACAGTATTACTTGCATTGGTATTTATACTCTTGAAAATGCATTTCTAAACAACTAAAACAACATTCAATTAACAATTACTATTTTGAAGTAGTTTTTATTATTTTAAATTGCAACAACATGTACTACGCCAATGGAACTTTATCGTCTATATGTTGGGTCTTCTCCAAGTCGGTTACACTAATTTGTAACGACGTTAATTCAGCTCAAACAAAATGAATGGCTTACAACAACCAAGTAACTTTATATCAACTTTGGTCACATCAATTGTTCTGACAATTTATTTTATTCGTTTTTTTTATTTTACAGCTATCTTGGATTATAATTATCTTCATTAGTAATTAATTATGAATACCTATTAACCTCTCAAGACATCGAGCGGTGTTTCCATTTTAGGTTTTCTAGAAGCAAAGTAGAAAAAATAGAAAAAACCTTACTCATTTATTTATTATTTAAAACAAATTAAGAACAGCCTAATAACTTAACCTCAAAAATGTATAATTTAACCGCCTTTAGAAATATTTGGTGAGTGTTTTGGAATTATAATTAAAGTGTATTTGTTTTAAATGCAAGTAGGTCCTATCCTGTGGCACTTAGATAAAATACATTGTATGAATGTATTAAGTGTCCACTTTTGACTTTAAAAAATATGACAATTGAAGAACTCGATTTACTGCTATAGTTCCTTTATAGATACAACAATATGCATAAAAGCATACTTGTTAAACAATATTCTGTAGATTTTCTAATCCCAGCTTAATGGTTTTGCGAGATTAAACAAAGAATTAATATTTGTGCTATATTTTTGACAATTAGGCTCTCTACGTAGAAAAGTCATTTCGATAAACACACAGGATATTGATTTATATTGAAGCTCAGACGATGCCAAAAGTGTAATTAATGTTCCAGGAGACCAATTTGTTTGAAAATGTGATACAAATAATTACTATTACATTTTTTAATTCTGCTTGTTATTATTACTATCATCTTGTTTTACAATTGGGACCATCCAATTTCACTTATTGACAATTTTTGAACCGGTTTATCATCACCTACAGCACATCAAAAGCGCTTATCAAGCTTACGTATATCAGACGGCGTACTAATTATCGTTTTTTGTAAAAACCACATATAAACATGTTTATTATTTTTCCTGTTCACTTTCTGGCATCTATTGTCAACCAATTTTGTAAAAAGTTCCATTGAATTAGAAAAAACGTATAATTCATTATTCAGTTTTAGTCTTCAAAATTTATTAGTTGTGTTTCTGAGAGTACAAATGAATTTGACTCAAGTTTATTGGTTATTCAGTGAATCTTACCAATATATATTTATCAATTATAAAAATTCAAGTTATTCAGGTGATTTATATGTAATTACCTTTTCAATTTTATCCAGTTATAAGTATTTGTTAGATTCACGAAATTAAAATGGAATTAACAGTAGATGTCTCAGTAAAGAGAAAATTAGTATAAAACTGTTAGCTTAGAATATCAAACGTGGTGGTGTTCTTATCTATGAATAAAGAGCGTTACCAAAGATTTGTTTCTGAATTTAACATAAAAGAATTAAAAAGCTATCAGAGATTTCTTCGAGAAAACAAGCAAAGGCAAGAAATAATATATCTGCAGATGAGATCAAAAAGACCGCATGCTATTAAGGACTGTAATAACAAAGATGTAATATTTGTGAAAGATCAATGATTAACTGAATACTGGAAATAATCGGATATAAAATCGAAATGGGGTAAGCAATAAGCGTACAATGCAAAATTTATATTTCTAAAGGCAAGTAATTCAACCCTGTTAAAACAAATCTGATGGCGATGAGCCGGTTTCGTAACTTGCTATTAAATTTCTATTTTTCACAAATTAATTCATTCATATGGACACAAATGGCTTGATGTTAGGAAATTTTGATAATGAATAAATTAGTCAGTAACTATGGTTGAGTAAACTTGCTTCAAAAACTCGATACGATTTTCGATTTTTTAGCATTGGTATTTGTAACTGGTATGTAAAGTTGAACCACCATTTACTATTTTTAAGGATATTTTACTGATATAATCTCATGAAGGGTAGTCCATATTGTATTTGACTGCGATAAATAAAAAGTTGTAACGACGACAGAATTCAATAACTTATAGCTTTCAATAATTATTGACTGTTAGAGAACGAATTCGTCTCGAGAGGAAGTGCAGAGTTGGATTATTTAAAATATGTTTTCTATCGGTTTTAGTAATCGTGTCCAGATATTACTTGGTTACTTTTCAAGCGATTTTTTGGCTGTAAACAAATGATTTAATAAACATTCTTTACAAATTACAGCATTGCTTTGAAAAAAGTGCAATGATTTTGCAGGTACATTATAAGTAGATTTTCATCTATTTGGAATTCGTCGTGTCAATATTTCAACTTTCCGTTCAGTTCATTTTTTTGAATTTTTTTGTCCAGCTTCCAGAAATCCAGTTTATTGTATGCATTGGTTTTACCAGCAAAAATACTAGATAATGCATATAATTAAAGAAGACTGATCGCTTCTTTTTAATTTTTGATGGCGTAAAACAAATAAAGTTGAATTTAATTGCATAATTTTGTGTTATCAAGTTGTTCAGATTCTCGATGAACAAATAGAAGTCATGCGTTAATGCCTACCAGTGCTAAACCGAGACTAAAATATGTGCAGGCATAAATCGACTGGGAAAATTCTCCGTAATTACCATTGTCTTATTTAAAGTTACATAAAGACCAAAAAAATCTTCAGGGTTTTCAACAATATTTTGAGGCGCCGGAATATTCTATCACAGATAATATCTTGTTTTTATTATTCCTCATATAAAATATACATATGTACAAGAACCTTTTCAATATTATTCTATATTTTGTTATAGAACGTTTAAAACTCAGGAGCGTATATATTCCCAGTGGGCATAAAAAGTTATTTTCCTCGGCGTAAGTGGTTTTTGTGCCTTCAGCTAGGTTCGAAACTACCAATGACTATAAACTTAGCATCAGCAAACTTGGAATCACTTTAAAAGTTTTTATTTTAAATGTTTATTTCCAGAAGGCAAATCAGTTAAATAAACAGGTAAGGATGATGCCCATGTCATGAAAACTTGGGTGAAGTCAATTAACATCTATCCATTGCACTTGTATTTGAATAATTATATAAATTGATAGTAAATATTCGGAAACAAATCCAAATTGTGATATGCATGCTTTTCGTTTCTGTTATTTTTTGTTTACTGTTTGTTTATTGTTCTGTATAATGATTGTTGATGTACTTTTTTCATAATATGCCCGAAATTCAAACTCAAACTAAGAAGAAAACCAGGGAGTGGAAAATGA
>JAQFYG010004934.1:0-10447 GCA_034694325.1 Entomobrya corticalis
CAGGGGGTCAGGGGTCAAAGGTCAACATTTTTTAACAAAGCAACATATAGCATGTGATATATCATTCGAACGCAAATGACAAGGAGAACATTGACCAATGATTAATTTTAACCTAAAATATATCTTCAACATATTACATTCGATACATCATTTAAACAAGGATCACCAGGAACAACCCCGGCGAAGCCGGGTTTTCACATTACATCTGGCACTTATCTACCTCGGTATTTACCGATTTATTGAGGCTGGTTTTGTTCTCTTCTTATATCGAACCGATATGTAAAGTATACGATACATGATACAGGTGTATATACCTAGGCAAGCATACCACATCTATTATGCACGTTGTTTTACAATGTTCCTCTTGACTCGAAACAAAATGTAAACTTGCTAAACAATTTGTCTCAGTTAAGTACTTTGCGTTGCGGGCTGTCTGTCTGTATACCTTGTTGGCTCATGATGAGACTTGGCTTGTCAATTTGAAAAGAAAACTAAAATGAACGTGTTGGGAATTCGGTGGTGTCGTGTGATACCAATGTACCCCATATTTTTCTTCTGTTTTTGTTGGTTCCTTCTGTTAGATGTACCAAATATGCACATGTTGTAGAAACAATGAAAATGTAGAAAATTTGTGTATGTTCCTTCTCCTGAATCCCGGAATGAGCTTCACTCACGAATCGACAGGAATAGATAATAAGAAGTAAAAGTGCATACATAGAATTTTAGTTAGATTAGCTTAGCACAATATCAATCATTGATTCTCAGCTAAGAGCTTTATTTAGTTGTTTGAGCTTTGCTCGTGGGAATTTGTCTAATGTAAGTACTTGAGTGGCTCAACAAAACAAGTAGTGAACAAGGAGCGGAAGAATGGGATCGAAAAGATTCACTGTTCTTTCTGTAGTCGGTGGTAATGCAAAAGTAATGACTTGCTTAGATTTTGGTTTTGTGGAGGGACCGATTATTTGATCTATTTACAAGATTGGAATAAATAAGCTTACACCACGTTCTCTGAAAGATATATCAACATATATACCTAATAAAACTGTATGCTTTCTATACTCAAGCAAGATTCATTCATCTTCTCACTTGTGTGAAAGCGAAAGAATCGAACAGATTAAACAAGTCTATTCACACAGGTTTGAGAGCTTCTAGTCTGTATCTGACTCTGCTGGGTGTTATCCCTACAAATTTCAATACTTATAGATGTAAAAAACACCACATACATGTTGTGATCCTTCTTTCGTTTTACATACACAGAAACTAAGAATCCTGATAATCAGATTCAGCCACCACAAATTGATCGTGATGAATGATGAGACAAAGCTGAATCTGACATAAATAGATCTTTTCTCTCCATTTCTTCTTTTTAACTTACTTACTCCTGCTAAATCTTGCATCAAACCGAAAATTTTCCTATCACTTGCATGACATGGCAAAGGATAATACAAAACAAAGAACTAAATGTCTAAGTTACACAATAGGACTTTTTCCTTCCTAGTAAATGGGGGATGTACCTATTTAGCGTTTGCAATAAGAAAAAAAGTTGACTTTCTTTGTGTTTCATACAAAGTTAAAGAGCTACACGTATCAGTACAAAGGCGTTTATTTTTCAAGAAGAACGACGTGTCGTTTCACCTAGTTAGACAAGTTTAAACGTGTGTTATGCATTATCAAGATCGGCTAAGTAATGGTTTTTAAGAAAAAAAATATATCATGCACTCCAACAAATCAGACTGATCTTTCAGAACGTATACTAATATTATGTTTTTTCTCAGTATTTACTACAGAGATAGTGGAATACAAAAAGGAATGCAATTCAGTCAATCAAAGTGTTGGATGACCTTATGGTGATCAGATGAGACAGGAGGAAAAGGCCCGTATGACATAGCAAGTATCCCAGTGATTGATGATTGTTGAACCATTATTGACACTTCATGCAGAAAATAGCAGTGTTTGGAAGATGAATGGTTCTCACTCAATTATTCTGCTGAAGGGAAAAAGAATGAATGGTAGAACAAGAATACATAGATATTAGGAAATCTGAAAATGAATATTGGAATATTGGGATAGCATCATCATCAGTAAATCGTCACAGATATTCTCAAGTATTCATTAATATTTACTGCAAAATAATAATATTACAAAAAGTTCCTTTAAAACCTTTCATAATTTACTAAAATAACATGATTACAGACTGATGCAACAAGTAGTCAGTTGACTTTTTAAAATATAAAAATAAGTGAATAGCAAGTACTTATATATTTAAAAAATTGCAACACAATGTTTAGTATTGTTTTTATATTTTCAAGGTAAAGAAAAAAGAGGGACGTGCTGTACTTTTTCTTCCGTTTACTCGTATACAATGTTTGAAACTTTATGTTATGAAAGCAACAATGTGTTTTCTTATGTGATATGCTTTCAATTCAAACACTTCTGCACCTTCTACCAGAATTCCTGTAACCTTACTAAAATACAAAAATTACTGCAATTCACAGAAAATAAGTACATTTTTAAGCCTTCACGATTCACGGCCGTTTCAGATTGTGCTTTCTACAACTAACTTACTGGTAATAAGGGTTGCATTGCTCTGGAAGCTTCACTGAGCCGTGTAATTGGATAGCTTGCAGAAAAGGGAGTTTGATCAAATCCGACATAGGGGCGATAAAGAAAACTAAACAAACTTGAGCCCATTATATCACATGGACAAGGATGAACATTGCAAGTGTATAAGCAAATATATGTGTATACCTATATACAATATATGGTCGAAAAAGTTATAATTTCTTTGCTTACTTACTATATATGCATGCTCTCTCAGCTTTTACACTTTCATTTCATACTTTCTCATTTCACACTTACAAATAAAAATATAAACACTGCTGATAAACGATGATCTGTATAAAATGCATGACATTTTAGGAATAAACCGAGATACATATCATTCATATTAAGCAGTCTGGTTATTGCATCTACATATATAAGTTTCTAGTTCCTTCCTTCATAAAAGTGATACATTAATAAATACGTTTATTTCAGACTTGTACTAAGGGCACATTTCCGCTCTCTGTAACAAATGAGTCGACCTGGGAAAGCCCGACAAGCTATGTTTTCCAATGCATACATAACACACTTTATGCACACAACCCTTCGTAACCCAACACTTCCTAATTGTATAACTTTAATTTTTCCAGGCTTTCTTCGCCACATTACAATATGGTCAAATACTGTGAAGAAAATATATATTAGAAAAGGGAAGGTTACTATGTTTATACAATATTATCATTGTTATATAACAAGTCTCCGTATTGTTATATTACCAGAAATGTATAGTCATCCACTTTCTTGTTGACTTTCTCCTTATTTCTCATTTCACACATTTTATCCTTTCCTCTCCCTATTTTGCCTTGTACCAACACATTCTTACATGAACACATGAAATTATACTGTTACCTTTCCCCACTCTATAGGAGGAGGTGAGATAAATAACCAAGCAAAGTGGAAAACATCAGAAAGAAAATAAGGCAAAAGAAACACTCCTTTTATCCAAGAACTTTTATATCATTATAAGCATAAAGTTTACAAGCGATGAATGTACTTATTTCCATTATGTGAGGATAGAAATTGAGAAGTGGCAGCCGAAGATTTCACAGCTTTTTCCAGGATCCTCTGTGTGTGTGTGTGTGGATACCGTGTAGTTTTGCAACAACTCATTCATTGTAAATGCATTGGTGTAGTATTACATAGTTGACAGTAAGTGATACACATCAACTCGGGATTACATGTCTTATTGCAGTATATTGTTTCCCCAAACGTACTCCATATGTATGAAGTGTGGAGAGAGACAAAGAGGAAAAGATAGTCAGGCTCCAGCAAGTTACCAACTAAAATTTGCTTGCTTGTATTTTACGTACTGGTGAATCGAATGCAAAGTCCATGAACACGTCTACACGGCCAGCACTCCATATCCTATGTCGAAAAAAACGAACACTTTACGAGAATGTGAAGATGTGCACAATACAGTTACTTATAAGTTCATTATAACAGCCTCTGTGGAAATCTGGCCCTTGTTCCCCTTTTCTAATATGTACTTATAAAGGAGGTTTTGCAAGAGCGCAAGCAACCACCATCGCTGCGTAAATTGGAAAATTCGGATTCTGACAAGTGTGATCCCTTTTTGCTATCCACACTGCCACACTATCACTACCGTTCCAACAACGCTCAACATATATACGCTCTCTTTATACATTTTATGACTATGGTTTTGAATTCAATGAATTAGAAAACGTTTATATAACAATGTAGTATGTATACTATATATATAGTGTATGTGTAAAAACAAAAAAGTTAGAAAGCTTTTGTCTGCTCTGTCGGTTTCCTAATACATTACTTTGTCGATTTCACACCCTTTTTACGCTCTCCATCTTGACAGAAGTCTCTTTTCTCCTTTACCCTATCGTAAACTTGGTTCGTTACTTGACAAGATGCTCGTTGGATCGTGGAAATGTTATATTAAGAATACAAGGGAAATACATATTGTATATTTGCATGCATATGTCTGTTCCAACTTCAGGAAAATAACAATGTCTAGAGTCTCTCATTCTTTATTCCTTACAATTTTCACAAAAAATTTAAAATAAGTTGAATGAAAGGTATAGTGTTTTTTGGTAGAATGTGTACATTTGTGTATATTTTTATTTGACTTACGGTTATCTACAGCATATTTTGTGTATTGTATGAGTAAAATAATACAACACGCTGATATATAGTGCTATATATGTTCCAATAGTTTCCAATTCACCCGAGCAAAGCCTGTTCTTCACTTGTCCATCCTTCTTTCCTTGTTCCCTTTCAACGGTAATCCCTTTTCAATTTGTTGGGAGTGTGCAGAGGATTTGTGAATTTGCAAAGCTTTATGTAGTAATTTGAGCTTTTATTTATTTCAAGAGAGCAATCTTATAGCGACTGGCTATGTACACAAGTTTTATACACATGATAGTTGGGCTTTGTTGTGTTGTTCATATTTGAGGAGAAAAGTAAGGATGGCTTTTAGTTTCCCTATATTGAGTCGAGTTGTTGTTGTAATACAAAATAATATGTTTACATTATTTTAATAAGTTGTGCAATGTGGGTAATTAGATTTATGTTTGAATAGGATTAAAATTTTATACTATGGGGACTTTGGAAAAAAGTATAGGGAGCTTGACTTCATGAGCGAAAGTCAATGGGGCATATTGAGACAGTTTGAGTATTTATATTTTACGGTGCTTTTTGTTCCAGGAACAGGAAACTAGTTTCCTAACTAGGTCCATTATTCGTACCACTACCGTCAGGAAGTTTTCATTCATGCTTTGAGCAAAATAGAATTAAAGCTTAGGAACTTTTTAACATTCATATAATACGAGACTGTATATAGATCATATTCCCTTCTTGACTACATCCTTAAACTGTGTGGTACTGAACTGTGGTACCTAAATTGCATCGCCGGAGTCCGTGGCAGTCTCTCTTTCATTACATTCATTCAAGTAATTGACAATGTGTGATATCATTATAATGGTTAAAAGATGAATAGGCTGAAGTGAGATGTAACAATAAGCACGCACTGACGTCCATGTTTGTTGCTGCCATTTATTGTTAAGGAAGATACTTAAGTAATTGAAAATGGATGTAGGTATGTATTCATCGAAACTCATAATCAGTGAAAATCGCTCTTAAGTTTGGAGTACTTTACAGGGCAGCAGCAATGTCAGTGTCATAATAATAATAGCGTATTAACAAAGCAGATTCTCTCATGTAAATGCCATAAAAGTCAAATCATATTGAGAGCCGGGTGTATTGAGCTGTGAGGTTGACGTATTACAATAGCTTTCTTAGCAGGATAGCACACACAAGAGCTAACAAAAAAGGTGTGTTGGAATGGACCACCCCGAATTGTTTCATTTTTATTTTGTAAACACATAAAGGTGTATATTTCCTATAGGGCAGCCTGGATAATGAGCCATTTTTCAAAGCAAACTTAAAGCTTGTCAGTGAGCATCATTATTAGCACAGCAGCAGCAGCTTCTTGCTACCATACTACTTTACATTAACAATACAAGATAAATCGCTGGGATTGTTACATCGGTTTTTTGTTGCTGGCTTGTTACATTGATTGGATTGAGACATCTTTTACCAAAATGTTGACTCTATTGAGATCCTTCTTCCGTTATCTATTTTTGCCATCCATATTACATATTAACAATTTCTTTTTCAATTTTACTGAGAAACTTGTGGTTTGTGTTTTAATCTGAATATATCAAATTCTCTTTATTCTTCCCCTTCTTGATTCTTTAAAAACACTTTTTCGTAACTTTGTAACTCCACTTTCCGGCACATGACAAACTGTTCAACAAAAAGGCAAGAGATATGCACACATACGTGGATATCAATAGAAAATGAGAAAACGCCTGCAACTATTAGTTTTTTCTCTTAAAACTTCTCCTTGAATTATTTATATGAGGATGTTCCTTATTGAAAACATTAAAAATCATCCACCCGCAAACCTATAACCTAGTCGGTTAGGAAAAAAGTCTAAAAGATCATCTCATATGTAACAAATATAGTTAAACTTTATAATATTGTCCTACACTTCCTTTATCTTCTGATCGCTCATTCTAATATTTTTTCAAAGAAAAAACTGCAGATGTTCCACTTGTAGTGTAAAATACAATACCTTTTTGGTTTAACGACTGCGTAAACTTGTGCGCGTTATCATTTCTTTTACAGTATGACAGTTTTGCTTCTATTTCAATGTATCAGCTAAAAGTAAGGGGTTCGTTGGATCGACTAGAAAAAAAGGCATTGCCCTTATTGCCCGTTAGTTGAAAAAAATGCGAGTATCTATCTAAACCAAGTGGTCTTGTTATTGCAAACAAAGTACTAGAAAGTGAAGAGAAGCGATATCCTTTTGTTACTAAATATCAAAGATTTTAATGTTCAACAAAAGATTTTATGGTCAGGGAATGTGCTTTGGAAAAGAATGAGATTTTTATACTGCCAAATGTTACCACACAAGCAAAAGACACAAAGACAAAAAAGTATTTTTCTCTACAACCACAACAATTGCTTACAGCTTGGAGCATAACGGCGAGCAAGCAGCACGACACAGCTTTTCATACCACATTAATAAAAATGAGAGAGCAGAAAATCTTAAAATAATAATTCAATAAGGTCGAAAAAACACACAACACACTAGTAGCAGCAGCGCGTCACCAATATCGCTCCTTGTACCGCGATGTTGAAAGTTTAAGAAAAAAACTTTTATAAAGTCAGTGTATTTGAAAGTAATGTAATAATAAAGAGTACAGCCTCCCTTCTTTCCAATTTTTCTCTATTGCTCCCAAAACTTAACTTCCATTTTTTCTATTAAAATATCTAGTACGGAAAGATCAAACCCATAAAATGTAAAAAGACATTCAATTTTTATCATCTTTCGCTTTCTCTCTTCAATTTTTCGTTGACGGCGGCAAAAAATCCTCTCACAGCTTGCTCCTATTGTTGCCGTAATGCTCTAATCGAACTCTGATTTTTTTTCTTGGTGAAAAAGTTTAAACTTAATATTTCAGAAGAAAGGGCGGCGACACGAACGATAGTCAGTGGTAGGCACATACTTTGCCATATGTCTCATCACATTGCCATTCTTGCGTCGAGTCGTTGAAGAAAAAATATTATTGAAAGCCATGTTTACTTTTTTATTATGACACAGCGAGTTTGGGTCTTCTTATGCACAGCGTACAAAATTTCACCGGTAGTTGAAACAATAGATACCTAGTAGCTGTATAAATTTTTTTTAGGGAACAAGACAAAAAATACAAGTTATTAATATGAATCACGAGGGGCTGGGAAAAACTTTTTTTTGCAATGAGAAGATGACATATTACAGTTTTTGTGATCGGGTCTCACCACCGCCACCACAACTGCTACTGCTATCTAAATATGATTCAATACCGAAGAAAAAGCGACGATCCATCGGATATTTTTGACACACACCCTACAAAATTTGATGAAGGTACTTTCATAGTCTATCCATTCTTCTTATTGGAATATGTATAGAAAATGAATAACTGTCTTATCTTGTTTCTCTGGTGGAAGTGGTGGTGGTTACATTATTATTGGGGTGGCGTGTGTACATGTAGGAGTTTTTTACTTGGACTAATACTAATACTCTCTCTCTATCTCGCTTTATTATTATGAGGTCAATTTCAATTTCAGTCAGGATATTAGATTTTTTCCTCACTTCCTATGGCAGATGAGCAAGAATATTGCCACGACGTATATGTGCTTTTCTTAATTTCAAATTGAGCAGATACCTTTTCAAATTACTTGCGCAAGAATACGATGGTGTTTTGTCGCTGCTGGGTGGTGTTGTTGCTCATTTCAGTAGTTAATGCATGATATTAATAATATGCGCCATTGCTATTTGCTATTGTATCTTTCATTTATACAATAAAGTAGGAAAACGTAAATTGTACATAAAGCGACTAAGTATTTTTGTCAAAACCGAACAAAGATGTTCCATTATTGGCCTGCGTTTTTTCCAAAGTTTTTAAGACTGGAGCTTACGCGTAAGAGATTAAAAAGTAGATTGTAGAAAATAATGAAAAAAATTCAGATGAGCGGATGAGAGGTTTAAGAGCTCTGGCGTCTCCAACGATGACAAGCAACATAAAACAAGTAATTCCTTAAAACTGAACTGTCTTACGCCACACCACTATCGCGGCCGCTTGTGATGCTATTTACGGGAAAGAAGTATTTCTTTGAGTAAATAATGAGTATGGGCATTTTCTCTTTGGCATTTAGTAGTCTTGTGGTAAAGTAAAGTAAAATACCGAGAGACTTTCGGTTTACTAGAATCAGATATACGTCCTGTGAAAGACGAGTTATATGAGGATTTGTAATATTACCATCTTTGTTTTAAAAATGAACGAGGATCTTTACTAGAGAGAGACTAAATGAAACATTGTTGTTGGCTTACATTGTGGTATGGTTGTTTTGGTAAGGCACACCAACTGCCGCAGGACACACACATCAAAGCCTAGTAATTCTTGTGGAGGAGATGAAATGAAACTGAGAAGAGGAGCGAGAGGGAGAAAACAGAAGGAAATTGTTGTGGTTTTCATGAATTTTTATGAAAGGCTTAAGGTTATGGTAAAAGAGTTTGTAACATAATTTGTAATGAGGTTAGCTAGGGCTAATGGTGATAGCAGCTACTAACTGGAAAAATAAAGGGCGCATGCAGTGGAAGATATTATATGTTTGTGAGTGTAAAAACTACACACACACGTACATATATTTATTTGTCAGTCGGCTTCGGCTTCATTTCATCATCAGAGAAAAGAAGAAAAAAGAACCGGTTATTTTGTTATTTTTATTGAGCTAGGATTAGAGGACGGCACAGGAGGAAAATGGGATCATCAATATCAACATTTATTTTAGACTTCTTGTGAGAGTGTATACTTTACCGCCAAAGTTGTTGTGATCTACCTACTACTTCTGTCCTGATGTGTTCTTGCGGTTTTGGTTCCTTTCGGAGAGAGAATACTTAAATCTAAGGTATCAAATTTCAGAAGCTATAATAAAAAAATCGGTGATGTGAATTTACTTTATAATGAAATTTTTATAAAAATGCTTGGTAAATCCTTGCGGTTTAAAAATAATATCAGTCAGTGACATTTCCTTTCTCTTTATGATTTTGCAGGATATTATAATAGAATGTTAGATGAAATTACTTAATACTGCTACGCTCTGCGGTGTTTGGTGAAATCTTGCGTTGGATCCTGGCAAATTGTTTTATCAAAAGAAATAATGTCTGTTTAAATTTGCTGATTCATAAAATCTTTTTTGTGGTCATTCAATTGTATAGCTGCATTCACCGATAGAAAGATAAGAAATTTTTCTTTGATTTATTGAAGGTCCCTCTACAAACCTCAAGATATAGATTATCATTCATTGATGTTACCCGACACAAGCAGTATTTACATCCCTAAATATTACCCTGTAGTAAACGGGCTTCCGATGACGATTGGGAAGATTGAATTAAAGTTTTATAACTATTTAGCTGAATAAAACAGGAACATGCTCAAATGTTGTCTACCACACACGTACAATAAGCCATAAGCAGTTTTCATGTTGATATTCCTATAAACATTATATAAAATGTTTACATTTCGTAAAATACTTTCCGTTTGAAAAACTACCTCCTCAGTATCTTTGCTCTCTTTTCATTGTACAAAACTGTATCAGGGAGGTCAAGAAAATGATAGAGGGAAAAGGTGCCGGTAGATCATTAAAATGAATATTAGAGGGCGGTTCAAACGTAAACTGGCTGTTTTGAAGTAGTTAGCACTCAAGCCGACCTGTGATTTTGAATTCGAGAATGATGAATACTTTTCACACAGCAACTTATCATGTA
>JAQFYG010004935.1:0-10446 GCA_034694325.1 Entomobrya corticalis
GGTATACTGATAAGTTTCAAATTTTCGTCCTGTGGGGTAGTATCCGTTGCAGCTGGAGGTGGAAAATGGATAAATTTTGAATCTGCCGACGGTAGTGTAAAGTTTGGTTTCCGACGTAAAGAAGTTGATGTATGAGTTAACTGCCGGACTCATGAAAAATATATCAAAATTCCAGAAACTGTTCGTGATTTGCTTATGCAAATGTTTCTTTTAAATGCTAAATAAAATATATTAAAACCAATGCATATTGTTCTAAGTACGTTTGATATTATAGTTTGTTTCATTTTGCTAAATACTAAAAAATATGGCAAATAAAATATTTACTTTGACTCAGAAAAAACCGCAGGATAAATAAAACTTTTTCATTTCAAGAATTACAAAATGAATGTTAAAATTTATTTAAAGTCCACAAAAGAAATACAATATAGATAGACAAATCCAAGAACCTGGTTTACATGTTCAAAAAGCATGTTACAAAAAGCTACTTTTTCAGGTAAAAAGTAATTATGCCACATGCTATTAAGTTCAAACGAAACACCACCATCAGAAATATCAAACTCCCATAAAACTTTTCCCAGAAAACTGGAATAAATTTTTGAGCAAGATTGCTTTCACCTTTCATTTCTTATTTATTTATTTTACATTTTTTTTGCGTTTTACCGTATTAAATTTTACATGTACACCTGCATAGACATTTGTATTTAACTCGGTTTTAATGTGTAAATTATTAGTACCTTCATATTTGCCAACCTTAGCCACACCAATACCATTAAAAACGACTCGTTACTTAAAAGAAGAGTTTTTGACACTCAAATGATATTTGTGAAAATAACCTTTTAAGGTTAACAGCTTTTTATCTTTTTTGCTTCAAGTTCTATGGTTTTATGCCCACGTTATTATTTTGGTACCATTTCTATTTGATTATGTGCTATAGGCAGAATATCATGTAACAACAACAAATGGCAAACATCTTGGATCCCATTTTTACTGCTTCTTAAGATAAAAAAGAATCCGTAGTATTTGCTGTTACTCAATATTATAGCATCTAATACTTTCCTTATTTTTTATGTAATTACCAGAAAACCCGTCTTTTCATAAAAATACATTCACTTCCTTCTTTGAAAACCAGTAAGCAGTTTTATCCTTTATATCATATCGCAGAAGTTGCTAATAATTACTTTTCTTTTAAAAGATACTATACCACTTTTAGTGCAATGCCATTCAAGGTCAAATTTGAACAAATTCAAAATTGCACCCTATTCTTTACCTCAAACTTGCTCTTTCAAAAACTTATATCATGGCGAATTTTTGCAATATTTTATATTACAGGTTTTTTTTTGCAATACGTTCTGAAGTATATAAACATACAATTTACTTTCAGTATACAATAAATACAATGTATATGATGCCATTTGTAAGGCAGCAGTGCACTCATCTTTAGTAATCGCGCAATTTTTAATTGGTTTTTTTCTGTGAAAAGATATTGAGTAGGGTAAAATGCTAGAAATGAATTTCATATTATTGCAAATTTTGTCGTTCTGCAAATTCTGCAAAGAAGGTATCAATCCCAAATACGTATTTTTATATTTTTTGTTGTCCATATCATCAAAGAAAATCCGATATTTTTAAAACTTATTTCAGAGAGATAGTTTGGAAAGATTTTCTTAAAGTTTGTACCAGAAACGTTTTCATGTTATCAAAGGTAAATAAAAACCACTTTAGATTGCTTTACTAAAAAATATTGGTTACTCAAGAAAAACAAAGAAACAACGGAAATAACATGGTTTAATGAAATCTAAAAAGTAAAATGGAACAATATTAGGTAAAAGCTGCTGTTTTTGACATTTCAATATGAACGACGGAAGCTACAAAACCTGTCTAGTGCACAACGTCTTATGTAAAACAACTGCCCTATTACTCCTATTCTCAAAATTTTGCAAGGACTTATAAACTCGATTACTTTGTTTTTTCTGAATGAACCGGAATCATTTAAAGCTTCTGAGAATAAATTCAAAATATTAATACTGAGATTTATATAAGCAGTTCATATGATTATTACAAAACCATGAAAATGTTACATCAATTTTGTATTATTGTTTCAACTTATGAAACCAAACTCGTGCATAACCTATTTTCTTTTTAATCCCATCGTATCCACGAAATAATTGTAATTGATAACAATAGTAATATAAACCGATTTCTCTGAAAAGCCAAGAATTTATGCCATGCTTTAACCTGAAAGCGTTTATTGTTCAATCGCACCAACTTTATCCTGTTTTGTCAGCAGTTTGTTAGAATCATGGCATATTTAGTACGCATTTCTCTAAAAATACTAAAACAATATTTTACGGTATGAAATAATGTCGTGTTAATGATAAATGAATATTAACCACGTTTTCCAAGTACATTTCTACAACATTGCGTCAATGTCCGCATTATTGAATATGACTATGAACATGAATAAGCTTTTCAGTTTCGCAAATTTTACCAGATATTTCAGATTTTGGTTATTGACATCAAAGGAAACAAAATGTGTCAACGTTTGCACTTGGATTATTTGTCAATAATCTAACAACATACAATCATTTATCATATTTTGTGTTGTTCTAGGTTAGAACATACAGTATACATAAGCTGCTTTCTCCGCTTTCACCTTGGAGTGGAAGCGCAGGATGCTTTCTCTCAGACTGCAAAGTAGATTTTTCCTGTTGGAAAACAAGTATCTAAAAAAGGAACACCAGTTGACCTAAATGCGATCATTTCCTTTCCATACCAAAAAACACTTGGGAAAAACACATATATCCGGTTTAATAAAAAAACAAAAAATTTTGACTGACAACTAGTCAAAACATTTTAAATGAATTCTTTAAATTAGACAAAGTTGAATGAAAAAAGTGTTTCTTTTCAAATTTTTTACAAATATTTGTGAGAGCACGTGAATTTTTATTTGCATTTTTAAAACTTTATAGGAAGTAAACATTAAGATGCTATCAAAATAGATATTCGAAGGTTTTTTAATTTCACAGATTTTTATAAACATTTCAACATCTCAAAGAAAAATATTAAGTGCACCGAATAATATGATAACTTCTTTTCAAATAAATGCATTGCAAAAATACTTTGCAAATTCTTTTCAATATAGTGCATGTCATTTGGACTTATAGCAGCCAGCTTAAATATATAATATGGGAAAATGTTCATAAAGCCAATCGTAAATAAACGTGGATTTTTTAACTTTTCAAAACTTTCCCAAAAGCAAACATTGAAACTTTGTCAAAATACCTGTAGCAGTCTACCATTTTTTAAAGATTCGAGTCTGCTCTTGACACGAACGTTTTGATATATTACGTATGTATAGACAGTGTAAGTGTCTCAGCTATCGCTTTTAAAATTCTTAGCAGAATCCTTTTACAGAATGCTTAGCAATAGTTTATAAAATGCATACACATAATTTATGACAATTTCCTTTCAAAACATTAGAGAAGACGCAGCCTTCGAACAGCAGTTACAAATATGTCATATGCTACAAAATCAACATTTTAATTTAAGATATTCTAAGCGTCATATTTTGAAAAATAAACTAAGTCTCAGATATTTGACGTTTTTTCACGTTTTTGTGAAGGTTGTCCTCTTTTTAAAAATTTCCGACAAAAAAATATTTGGCTCTCATTGTTTCTAATTCTAGGATACTCTTTATTGGTTTTTGGGTCCGTGAGATCAGCCGCTGTTTGCTACATGTCTAGAGTAAATGCCAATTTAATAAAAAAAGTCATTTTATTTAAAACGAAGCATTTATTCACCTGCGACAAACATTATAAAAGTTGTGGTCAAATATTTGTGTTGCGTTTGAATACTATGAGCATTGTATCTCTAAGGTCTAATTTCTTTGTTTTATTATTGTAAAAATATGCATGTTGTTTTAAATATTAGCAAATAAAATTATGTACTTTCCAATGTAGACGTTATTGTTGACAAATTTTTGCATCCAATTTGACATCACATGAACTCAAACATGACATTTGAACAACGTGACAACTTTTATTGTCCAAATAATAAAATCCAGTTTCAGCATGATTTGATCAATGACAACTTGGGTTTATTTCATAAAATATTTTCACAATATTTACAAACACAAAGGGCAAAATAGCAATACAAAACCACGGCACATTTCTCGGAATTTTGTTTATGTTATCTAACCAAAGTCAAATAAAATAATAAATTAGATTGATATTTATCCCGACACAAAACTCTACAAACGAGATAATTGGCCTTTATGATTTCTCTGTATTTTATGTTGATCTCTAGGACACTGATATAATGACTAATCAGAGTGAAGTCTACAATACATTGTAAGGCTTGCAATAAAATGAATAAAAGCTTATAATAATATTTTAGTATTTAAGATAATCAACCCACCTTCATCGGTATAAACCAATCAAAAAGTCATATTTAATAGTTATGGAAAATACATAGTGACATATTATTCAAATTGTTTTTTAAATATTTTTTTCAGAAGCCAAATAATAAAAAAACCAACGTCATGTTCCAAATGCACTCCATGCTTTAAAAACGTTATCAAAAATAAGTTATTGTCTAACGTCAATTTCGTTTTGGATTTTTTGTTTGTGTTATTGCTTACTGCATGTTTGGCTGCACACATCAGGTTTTACATTATACTTTTGAAGTGGTTTCAAAAAGTCGGATAGTTTTAGAACAAAAGAAAAAACTAACTTTTAGTGAATTTGGTGTTAGAAAAACAAGAGGAAAAAAGAGATAAATTGATTTTAAATATTTTTAACGAAATTGTGTTTTGGTTTGGAACTTAATGCCGCGAGATATTGATATGATGATAACTAATTGGATGAAAGTTTTGGATACTTGGATTAATCCAATTATGCTATTTCAGTTTTAAGAAATAAATTTTTTAATGCGCCACTTGCAAAACTTATTGTAAATGGATATACTGAAATACAAGAATACCATTTTGTAATAAAACGCTAGAAAAAATTAATTAAATAAAAAATTACCGGAAAATGTAAGTTGAGACACGTGGAATTTATTTAGATTATGATTTTTAGAAAACGCTCCGGGTAAAAAAGTTAACATATTGAAAAACTACCTGAATAGTAAAGAATTCATACAGATAAGTGCATTTTTACAGCTACAATTTTCAGAATTTCAACAAACTAGTAAATATTTGCATTAAGATGCAAAAACATAATGTCAAGAATAGAACTATTAAAGTTTTCCTAAGAAATATTCCCGAAAGAATTTGGTTTTAAGTATTCTCATACATCTGTAAATACGACATATTCAGAAAAAACTTAAGTTAAAAATGTTTGACGTTTTTATGCACGTTTTTGTAAAGCTTTTCGAATGATTTGCGGTAAAATAATGTTTAGTTCTAAATATTGCTTATTCTGGGAAACTTGTAATTGTGTTTTGAGTTTGCGAGATCAGCTTTTATACAATTTCGTTGATCTTTTATTGGCCAAACATCTTAGGAAAATGCCAATTTAATATACTGCAGTAATTTTATTGAACATAAAGCATCTGTTTGCCAGTGTGAGAAAGTTGTGGTCAAATACTTGTGACGCATTTGAAAACTATGAGCAGCTTCTGTCTGTGGTCAAATGTTTAGGTTTTATAGTAAAACATATGTATTTTAATGTTTTATTATTCGCAAATGAGATTAATTGTCAATGTGGTAAAACGTGAGCGTCATGTTTGAAAAATTGTTTAAAACTATTAGACATCACATGAACCTGCACATGACATTTGAACAACGTGACAACTAGGAATCGTCAGAAATGTTACAATCCATTGAAAGCATAGCTTGGTATAAGAATGTGATGGAATTTGATTAAATACTGCCACAACATTAACAAGCACAAAAGACAAAAAATAACTGGGAAAATCTCTTGGAATGTCTTTCATGTCTCCAAAACAAAGCCATATGGTAAATTAGCTTTACTTTTATCCTGTTGCAAAAAACTTTCCAAAATGTTTTCACAAACTAAATTTAAAACAAAAATAAAATAAATTCTAGGAAAAGAGATAATTGGCATTTTGTGACGTTTTAAACGAAAACAGTGCTTTCCAACTGATGATATGTGAGTTTATATTATTTAAATTAAATAAGTTTCCAGGAAAAAAGCAATCAAATTAAAACATAAGTGTTTCGACAGTATTGAAATTTGATCTGAAGTTTGCAAATTGAAATTAACGGCCTTGGGACATTACTGAAAATTAGGAAAAACATAAATCAATGTTCAAATTAAACGTTCAAACTTAAATACTTATTATATAAACTGACTTTGATTGGCCAAAAATTACAATACATTTTTTTAAGATTTCGTATAAATCACGTTTAAATAGTTTCAATTTTTTAAAAATATTAAAACCTTACAAAATCAAGGACAATATTTTACCTTGAGTCTAGCATTTTCGTGCGATAACAAATAATATTTGAATCTACTTTTAAGAAATGAAATTAATATTTTCAGAAACCTTTGTATTCAACTTATTGAATATCGTTTTCGATATTTTTCGTTCCAAAAACTGTTTTAATATTTTGAAAAAACAATAGTCTGGTAAACTCCCATAATTTTAATGAAAAATGAAAAAAATCAATGTAGAATCATGACGTCTGTGGATGTAACGGTGCAAAATTTGATCCAACTTTTTCATTTGAATGCACTTGACTGGCTTCATGAAACAAAGCAGATGATGCAAAACTCAGTCTCTAATATGTTCATTTCCTGTAAACTGAAAGTACAAAAGGAATTGATGAAAAGAAAATCGCACATAATATATCTTTTTGATATTTTAAAATGATATAAGAATTTTGTTACAATATTGCGTCGTTTGAAAATGACAAATATATCTACTTGTTTTTTATCATATAACTTTTCACCATTTCGCATTTTTAATTTGCTTTTCCCTTGAAGGCACATATAATCTGCTATTGCATCACTTTATGTAAAGATAAAATTGAAAATGGAGACAAAGAGGAAGGTGGAGTGTTTATTTTGAAGTAGAAGCTTAAATCACTAATTGCACAAAAAATTTTGTTTGCAAATTTTAGATTCTATCTTATGATATATTTAATATTTATAATAGTTGTATATAAAAACCTGAAATTATACTCCTTTAGTTGTGCAGTTTTTGTGCCAAACTAATTGCTTTTGTATTGACGGAATCAACCTTGAAAGTACATGTTATTGCCATTCCGCTTGTCATATTGCCTTTTGGTGCTACCTGATAAAATAATAACAATGGTAAATTCTGTCAGATTTCATGTATATTTTTTGGAAGGCTACAGTTGCATGAAAATACGGAAACAGGATAAAATTAAGGATTATATTGTATAACCTTTAGTCTAGAAATTTGTTGGGATAGTTAAACTCATTTGATTTTAGCCTCAAATCATTACATTTGACGCATTTAAAACGGAGTTCAATAATATTAAATTATCTAAAGTTTTTTATAATCAAAATTCATGCATGAGATAATAAAAATCACGTTTAGACAGTTCCTAATTCTTCAAAGAATTAAAAATGTACAAATCAAGGCTAAAATTTTACCTTCGGTCTAGCGATTTAAGGTACAAACAAATACTATAATTGATTCCAGGTTCGTAAAACAAAACTATAGTTTTGCAATTTCATATACTTAATTTATTTATTTCCGTCTTCGAAAAAGTGCTTTCATGCTTTAAAAAAGAATAGTTATTCGTTACAATGCAGTTTTGTACAACGACAAATTAATTCCCATGGAATCAAAACGGCCGGGAGTGTGCAATGGTGCAAAATTTGATTCGGCCTTTCAAATGATTGCACTTGGCTGGCTTCAGGAACCAAACAAAATATGAAGATATACTCGGTTTCAAATTATATTTACTGTTACTAAAACTAAAAATGTTAACGACGGTATCTGTACTGTATTTTATGCTTTGTTTAATATTCAAGCAGCGTTTGAAGGACTTTAAACAAAACCAACAAAAACTATAATTGTGACAAAGTAATAAATCGGTTAATACCGAGGTAGATAAGAACCAGGAATAATGTGAAAACCCGGCTTCGCCGGGGTTGTTTCTAATGATAACGAATGTAATTTAAGACATCGTTGGGTAACTAGAGACGTCATTGGAGTAACTTGAGACATATAAAATCGGTTGAAGCGTTCTTAAATTATTGCACCGACGGGCAAACAGATAGACAGACAGACTGACATTTTTGCTCCCACCATGTATTATTATAAAGTACCAGTACCTGGCACTTAATAACGATCTAAATTTATAAACAAAATGTAATTTATAATTTAAAGAATGTCAACGAAAACAACAAAAACATTCATTTTTTAATTTACTATATAGTTGAGTGTCATATTATTATATCATATATCATATTATATCATATGAATTCGCAATTTGTAATGTCTTAACTATTTCAAATGACATATTACCACCAAATTATAATTTTTAGATTGCATTGTGTTTATTTTGGTTACAAACAAAAGAATATCAACAGTTACATATTAAATGCAAAGGTAAAAAGTGAAAGTACCAAACAAAATGAAGCATAATTTCTTGATTTAATCAACTTCCAACATGTTTGCACATCCAAATCGAAATGTAAAACCATGTTGCATACCAAGATGAAATTACACAGATGCATAAAAATTAAAAGTTGTTTTTACAAAAAAAGTTTTGCAAATACTTACTTAAATCAATTATAACACTAAATGCAGGGATGTATCCTAAACAACAAAACTATTCTCATAGCATTTTCAAATCACATTTTGCTCATTTAAAACAAATTAATTGTGTTATGCAGCGTTACTCTGTGAATAATTTAGTCTTAAGTTGAATTATTCTTAAAACATTTAAAACTATTTTTATTAAATTAAACGTCTCACATGTCTCATGTCTCAAATTGTATTGCGAATTTTTTTGCACGTCTAAACTTTACCACAAAATAGCAGCCGATATTACAGAAATGTGTCAAATTTCAATGGAATTTAAACAAATAGCAAAACATGTTTACAGTTTGTGGTCAAGTAAACATTACAAAAGTGTTTTAATTTTTTGTTGCGATTGTCGTTTGAAAAAATCAAGTGTATTTGTTTCTTGTATTCTATAATTTTGTAGAACTTTTGTTTTTGAAAGGAATTTTAGATAACAAGTTCACGGACAAAAGAGTAATACATTTGTGATGTAACTGTAAATTTTAAAATTAACCACACAAAAATGTTTGATAAAAATAACAAAAACAATTCCGGGAAGACTTCATTGAATCGCTTCTAAAAAGTAATAGTAATTGCGTCAAAAAGAAAAACCAGATAAAGCCAACGATTTTGTTTTAACTTTGATAAAAACTAGAAATTTAGTCAACAAATTTCTTGTGATAGCATATAATATTTGGTTTTATCCCTAAACAAAAAACAAATACTGTTTTATATACAATCGTTTTAATTTATAACATTATCGTTTTT
Source organism: Entomobrya corticalis (assembly GCA_034694325.1). Lineage (NCBI taxonomy): Eukaryota > Metazoa > Arthropoda > Collembola > Entomobryomorpha > Entomobryidae > Entomobrya > Entomobrya corticalis. Next base: position 9,496 of record JAQFYG010004935.1, read on the forward strand.
ACCGTTGCCGATATTTGGCTTTCCCGAAAACGGGTATTAAGTTTATTTGTACTAAATCAGAACACGTGTGTGTGTTAAACAGTGCAAAAGTTTCTTCGGCTGTAGAACTAAATGCACTTGAGTGACTTTGGGGGACGACCAAAATATATGAAGCCAAAAATATTCTCTTCTTTTAACTGTTATTTTATGTAAACTGAAAATGAAAGTGTAACCAAAGTCATCATTAAATTTTTGGTTTAATCTGTATTCCGACGAAAATTGAGCAGCATTAACTAAGAGACTAAAAGCGTGGTCTTTTGACTATATTAACAATGATGATAATGATAACGACGTTCAGTGTAGTTTCAAATAACCTTGGGACATAATCTTGATGACATTTTTTATGATTGATATAACTAGCAGTACAATATTAATTTAGGTTCATATAAAATAAAATAAATAAAAATTTATGTTTGTATCTGAAACTACCAGGTTCAATTTCAATTGGGGTTTAATTCAATTTATTCCAAAAAGTTGCAATTGTATTGAAACCAGAAAACGAGATAAAATCAAGGACAAAATTTTATCTTAAGCTTGGAAATGTCTCCTGTCGCAAAGTTTTATTTGATTGTAGATGGCAAAACAAAACCAATTTAGTATAACTTTCTTTTGAAAAATTATAACAGCATGTAATTCTTCTTACTTTTGACATTATGTTCCACAAATGCAATTCAGTTTACTCAAAAAAATAAAACTAAAATCAAATGCTGGCTTTATTCAGAAAGCAAAACCAAATAAAACGAGAGGGGTAACGATACCCCGAAAAAAACTATCCGGTCGTTGTTGTTAAGTTTATCGTGATCCCAGTGACCTCCTACCGACCCCCAGCGCCCCTTACCGACCCTCAGCGCCCCTACCGACCCCCAGCGCCCCTACCGACCCCCAGCGCCCCTACCGACCCCCAGCGCCCCT
>JAQFYG010004936.1:0-10446 GCA_034694325.1 Entomobrya corticalis
TTCAACTCCAAACACTTCCACTCCTTGTCTTTGATTTATGCTCGTATCAAATGACTTGCCACTAGAAACATGTACACTTAAATCTTCAGCAATATGAATACAACGTACCTTTTTAATTTTTGAAATGTGTAAATGATAAATGCATGTAAATATCACAAAATCCGCAATATTTTATACAATATATTGTATTTCTAGTATGCAACGGATTGCCTATGTGTCAGTAAAAACTTGAAATTGTCTTTTGATTTTATACTACATTTTTGCATATGAAAAATACTGTTGACGCTTGGACTACAGGCCAAGCACGATTTGCCAGTACTCAACCGCCGTCAGCCAGGAGAACAAGAGGACTCATGAACAAAAATCTCCTGTAATTCTCTCTCTTCTTCTGTTTTTGGCTTCGAAGAATTATAAAAAAGAATATTTCAGCCCGTTGGCTTATCATCATCCTCATATAATCCTTACCCTATCAATTTACTTATTCTTTTCTTCTTGTGTATCCTATCTGTTTTATCTCCCTTTTTACTGTCTGATGTTCTGAAATCATGTATCTTAAAATGTAAAGTGGTTCTCAGTTCTCGGTCTCGATGGTCATGATATTTCTAAATGCTCAATGCGTGATGATGATTATACACATTTATGAACATCATATATATAAAAAGAAACAGTCTATTGAATAGAATATAAGGGTGAATATTGAGGAGGCACAGGAGAGAGAATCCTCTAAGATAAGTATGCTCATAAAGTGAAGGAATCTTTTTTTCTGTTGAAAACCCCGTAGGCTACTCAATTACAACGACTTACTTGACTGATACACAATAACCAATAGCCAGAACCGTATTAACATTTATATATGTACACACAAACATATAAGTACACGACACCAGGTACAATTATTATTATTTCGGCTGCAGCAAGCAGGTTCTATGCATGCATGTATATAAATGTACCTATATTACAGGTAACAAACAGACAACAACAAAGCAACAATGACGGCTATCAACTCAAGAAAAAACTATAATAATCATCGTCCTGTTGTTGGGTGGGATGCTGTACGGCTGTACCACGACCAACAAGTAGAGAAAAACGGTGATGATGAGGATGGTGTTATTGTTGATTATGATTTTTACCTGCGTTTATATGAGTGCGTTTCGCTTCAACATATAAATTCTGTGTGTTGTGTACTATTATCCGATATTGTGGACATTCATTTGTACGTGCATGACTGACTGACTGCCTACATAGCGTTCATGTGTAGAATTCATGATGTTGATGACCAGCATTATAACTGCCATGCCGTACCAGAGCCGGAGGCTTATTGTATGGTGTTATCATCCCATTGTTGTCGCTACAATAATAATAACAACGGAATATAGACCCCCAAAAAATGGAGAAAAATTTACTTTTTTCTCATTCTTGTCTCATCCTTGTTATATTGTATGTGATATAAAGTTTTGGAGTTTAAAGACTTTTATATGATTGTTTTGTTTGGCATTGGGTAGGTAGATATGTTGATGCAGTTGTTTTCTGTTTGGCTTCGTTTTACTAGATGTAGGATTGTTGTACTACCATTCCTTTCTGTCAGGTTAATTTTTGCCCAGAAAAAAATACTCAAAAGTGTTCCTCTCTTCACCTCAAGTTAGACATTCAAATACATTTAATATTAGCCTTTCGGCACTTTTCTTTTCCCTTTTTTTCAACTCTTTCGTTCTCACCACGGAGTATATGCATGGACATTTGGACATAAGGTTTTTTAAACGCATTGGTAAAGAAATGTACCTGTGTAAAATGTACCTTTAAGGACTGGCTCCATTTTGGGCATAAGTCGATGTCTAGTTGTAGCTCATATTTGCTTTATCCGTCCATTACTTATGAAGTAACGTCATCAAAATTGATATATGGTCATGAAATACACTTTTAAAGAGCTTTTTTAACAGAAAAACTACTTTCTTCATGTTATGATCAATAGAACATTTATCAGTGAGAACCATATAGATACAAAGTATGCACAGTTAGAAACATTTTCTGTTTCTGTTATAATAGTATCCATTAAAACAGGTACATTTCACGTTTTATCTAGTGTATTACATTACTTTGATGGATGAAAACATGAAAACTATCAGTTAGAAACGTTTCCTTCAATGTATAGTATTTTAAGTTTTACAAGTGGAGGATCTATTATGATTAATACCCACCATTAAAAACTTTTTAAAACGACGGAATCAAAAGTTTTCTACCTGACAACTTAGAAACATGTGTAAATTTAATAACATATTACAACGGAATGAGTACTTATGGCAGGTATATGATGAAACTATTATCAGCCCATTTTTTAGGATGGATGGAGAGAGTTGAAAAGCAAAGTAATGTGGCAATGCTTTTCCTATTCACAATCATAGCATATTATGATATTTAGTGAAGCACATTTTTACCTCCTGAGTACATTATTTTTGTCCGACCGACAGAATATATAACGATTAATGCAAGCACCATAAATATGTACCATTATGAAAGGTAATTGTGAAATATATAAGACTTAAAATAAAAAGAGACCTAAAGGAATGTTCATAATTACTCCCTTCTTTTCAACTATTCTCTCTTGTTTGAGCTCGATCACCGTAATCATAAGCACCCTTTTTAATTCTGCTCTTATTATAAGTATAAACTTGACTCAATACCTAATGCATGTATTCCTAAAGTATAAATGCAAACTATAACATTGTTTTGCTGCAACGTAATCATCAGCACCGTCTCAATTTTCTTTTCTCAGAATTATAAATTATCTATTATGAGAAAAAGGGTCGGTTGCTGTTGATTGTTTGCTGCATTGCATGTGATGATGACTCGATGATGATATTTTTAAACTAGAATTGAAATAATGGAATATTTTAAGAAAACCAAGGCCTTCATTAGTGTGATATTAAACACAAAAACATCATAAATGTTCTATTGTCAAATGCATTGCAGCAGACAACCGAATCGCCTGAATTGAAACATTCAAGTTTATCATGATATTATTTCTTGGATGCGAAATATTTTAATTGGTCCTTCGCTTTATATATCAAAATATAAGCTCTATATAAGCTTTTATAATGAACAATAAATTCGGATTCGTGCTAGGTAATTGCACAGTACTTTTAGATTCATTTCAAAATGCCATAAGGCAAATGTTTAAGACAGCGAAAATATGAAACTGAAGTTTCTAGGAATTGCGCATTGAGAGACATGAAAGCACTAACAATGAAAAGACCCAAAAAGAGTACACGATCAAACTTGGCTTTATCATTATCAATATTCTTGCTTATATGTCTACTAGAAATGGTGATAAATCTATTACAAAATTTGCAAAATAAAGATTTATCAAGTGTCATATTTTCTTCTTAGTTCTCGGTAAAGATCATCTTCAACCCCAACCAACAGACAGGTGCAGGTGTGGTACTGGTACTGTTCTTACTATTCAAAAAGTGAAGAACAAGATTGCATTCGTTGAGAGTTCACAGAAGTGAGATCAGATCACAGTTTCCTACATCTACATCTCATGTTCCCGGTACCGGCAAATAAAAATCATATTCATTGAAGATTTTTAATGACTTGTAGCCGTAGCGTTCCATTGATTAGATTATATTCTGAGAATTTTTATTGTCGAATATAAATTTACCCAACACCCCATTTTTGAGCTTATAAGGAAGTAAGATGCATGGAAATATATTGGCAATGATTTCGATAATTATCTTACTATTCAAGGAATTTAGTAATTTACTACCGCAGAGTTTTACAGCCCCGTTTCATTTTGTTTTATTACTTTGCATGGCATTGCTAAAAATGCGCACACTTTAGTTTAGTCTTTACCCCACCTTCTCTAAGATGCCAATAAAATCATGCAATTTATATGCAAATTTAAAGATTATATATTTTATGTGCTTGGTGCTTTTATTGCAAATCATAATGCTTCAATACTTGTTGGGTAATGTCACTGTGGTTGTATGAACAAAAAATTGCATTGAAAGGGAAATACCTAAATAGAAAATGTTTGTAACCTACCTTTCAACCTTGCCTTTCATTTGTGACAAATAACCACAAAAATTTAAATTTGAAATTTGCACACTCCTGAACTCATTTTAAGCCAAACGATGCACACTTGCTTCTATCGTTTACAGTTTAAATATTATTGAAAGCTGCAAGCATTTATTCTTTGTTTTGGTTGCTCTTTCCAATTTAATGGCATCTCATACTAGGCCAAATTCCATATTTATTACAGATTCCATTCAAATCCCACACCGCATCCACCGTTTTACCACAATCACCGCATAAAGCATGTGATATTGTGATATGATCCTTTTCCCTTTCATGCTAAAATATTCTCTGCAATACCAAAATATACGTACAAAAACAGTAAGCATTCCAAATAAACAACCTTTCATCCAAACTTCAGAATTGAAGAAAATCCTACAAAAAAGCCATAAGCCTCTCACTCTCATCTAATCTATTTTACCAGCACGATCAACGCAAAAATGATATAAATATGTAGGTATGCCTCTTCAATGCCATATACCACACCAAAGTTGGTTTACATTCACATTTCCAATTTCAACTATCACTAAAGACAAATGCAATGTCAATGTGAAGATATATTCTGTCTAAAAAAGTCTTTTTGAATGACTACTTGCATACATATTGACCTTTATTAGATTCACTAGCAGATCAGAAATGAAAAACACGCCATTTCTTATCACTTCCATCGCAATCACGGCAATCATAATGGGTTTGGCTCTTGAATGAAAGGTAAATGTATAAGAAAAAATATATTGATGATAGCTTAAAAGTCTGTTCTGCAAAAAATAAAATCTAATTTGTGAAAAATTGTGTTAAGACGTGGGAAGAAAAGCGAAACAAATTAAAACACAGATAGTCTGTCTTATCTACTACTCCACTCCACCAATTAGCAACAGCTTTATTTAAAGGCAATAAAAAGAATTGTCGGTATTTACTGTTAACACCATAAGCTATATTACCATAATCCCAAGATCAACAGCGAACGCGTGTTCCTGGCATAGATGAACTTGAACCGCAAATTATGGGCAACATGCGGTGATATACTTGGCAATTTGGCACCATTGCACCAAACGTCGGTATCTACAATGCTATAAATATTATTTTGAGTCTTATTTTTTTAAATTACACAGTTACTTATTCTGAACGTTTTGTTAGCTTCAAATAAAAATTACTGCCGCACATGCCGACATAAAAATATATTTAAAAAGCAGAGAACATATCTACGAGCCTGTGAAGCAAAGCGTTCCCTCAACGGCATGACATTACAGTAATAACAAGCATGTAAAATTATATGTATGCATCAATTCAAATGAGGATTGCGGAGGTGGCAATTGCAACTGTTCAAATTTCGTGGTACGGTTGGCTTGAGGAGTGCAGTGATTACTTTTCTGGGATTGGTGGTTATAGCATGGCATATGAGTACTGCCGTAACACCTTCTTCATAGCCAATGGTCAACACTAACCGCATCATTATTTATTATTGCCAAAGTTTATATTTACATCAAAACAAACAAAACAATTCCTGTTCATTAACTGAAGTAGGTATATGGACATTGCTTAGTTGACTTTATTTCTGGCGTTGCATAAATATGGATTGTGTAATTTATGCATAATGCATTTCAGAATGATGATGCCATAATCTACAAAAAAGGAAGGAGGATAATATTTTGACCAGTCATCTTGTCGGTTATAAGATGTACATCGTAGCTATTAGCAAACAACTATAGCAGAAATCAGGGCATGTCATTACTAATAGTTGTACTGTATCTCAGTCAATTTACATACATTTCTTGGATGGGCAAAGTGTCTTCTTATTCTTCTCTATTCGTTTTGCTTTGTCCACCACCATCACCACCTTTCAAATCACACATGACACGGATGATGGTGATGATGAAGATCACAAGAACGATAAAAATAATGAGCACTTTTTGTTAATACTTTTATAGTTTGCTTGGAATGCTAAACTTGCTTAAATACACATATATACTTAATATTGCTAATAATAAGCAGGCATTCATAGAAATATTTTTTTACACCTTTTGCCTTTGTTGGCAGCTCTGCCAAAAGAGGATTTGATTCGGTTTACACCTTCCTTACATTCAAACAGTCAGCTCATTCATTCAGTCTGTTAGTACTATTTTTTGTGACACTGATAATGAAATATATTGTCACGTGTGTTACATTCACTCTTTATATCCTCAGAGCATCCGCTATTCTTAGAAGTGATCATGAAGTTCAAGAATGCTTAGGTACGTGGTGTAATATATGAGCTAAGTGTGTTTCGGCAACAGAAAAAAGTTACTTTTCCAAACAACGGTTATTGTCAGGTTTTTAATAGATAAATGGATGTATGTTTATGTCAGTTTTTTTGATGAAAATGAGAAGGATATAAGAGCAGAGAAAATTTATAGAAGAAAGGAGAAGACAGGAAGAAGAAAAACTAGGTTATGGTTTTCAGTAGCAAATATATAGTTATGGTTGATACAGGCAAGGCAAAAGACAGGCACATCACATCAGAACAACGAGTTTGTTGTTATCTTATTATCATCATAACCGACAGAGACTGATATTACTGTTACAATACCAGATAGCACAAACACTCCATAAGAAAAGCCCATAGAAAACGTTGTAGGCATTTTGGTGGAGAAAAGATTGCCTGAAATGAAAGAAAAGAAGGCATAAAAACTTGTGTAGTCGATGCGGTGAGCAGTTGAGTGAAAACGATAATAAAAAAGGATCACATCACATCCAACATCACGCACACGTCTTTTCCATGATAATATGATGAACAAGTTGCTCACAAAGATTGAGAAAACATATTATAACTTTTAAGCAACTTGGCTTCTTCGTGCTTCTTGATTTGATTCTTACTACTTATGCTTTGTGCTTGTTGGGGAAAGACGGAGAGAGAGAGAGAATGATGAGAAGTTGTAAATGAAATTTAAGATAAGAAGATGCATCACACGTCGAGTACATACCGACACAAAATTAAGGGAATTTTTCGTATGAAATACATACATAGAAAGGAAGTTTTTTCACTTGTTTGCAAATAAATAGCTAAAGTTGAAACCGTTAGTAGTGAACTACATACCCGTATAAGTAAAATAGTAATATTTAGTACTAAATAAAATAAAGGAGCTCATTCATTACTTTGTATTATGCGTGGCAAAACTTCTTGATGGAAGATGTAAGCAAATACATATATTTTTATGCACAACGTCTACGGAATCAGGAAACCAGAAAAAAGTTTTGCTCATTGACAGGAGAGTTGCAGCCATTTTCAACGGCAGAGTTGTGTGCTATGAGTAGAAGACGCAAGAAAACTGACTGATGAGCGAGAACAATACTGTTCTTCATCATCACTTGACATCACATAGGATGTCTTCTTCATTTCCATGTGATGATTATTATGATGATGACGACGGGGATGAAGAAGAAGACAAAGATGTTGATATACATGATATACATTGTTAATATGAATAAGCATTGTACACGGTGTATATATCATCGTGAAAATGAGCTTACGAGTTTCTATATCTGATAGCCATGGTGGTGATAGTGGTGATAGTGGTGATAATAATAAAGATGATGATAATATGAGAATGAGACGAAAAAAACTTTGTCATTGTCATAGTCATGAGCAGAGCATGCAAACTACCACAAAATAATATGTCATGAGATGTCAGTCAGCATCTCATCATAACATTTTTGGTTGTTCTACCCGTTCTACCCTATAGTCATTGGTGCCACTACAAACTCTCTTGTTGGAATACTTTTGATGTACCAAAAATGAACTTTTCGTTTTAATGAGAAAACTGCGCACTCATCTTTTTTTAAATAACCCAGTTGATCATAACTCTACAGACGCTACAAGAGATGATGGTGACATCGATATGACTTTTTGAGTTAATAAGCGTGAAAAAAGAAAAACGAATTTGTGAGATGCGGCAAAAATGAATGTTTTTACCATTAGCGAGATGAATCATAAGAAAAACACAAATTAATATAAAAAGAATCATCCTGGCCCAAAAAATTTGATTGTTTGGATCTGACTATGGCATCTTCTCACGCATTCGACAGCAGATCCTTATAATCATTATTATTATTGTCCCATCTTATGTCATTATAATGTTTTGGCAAAAAAACGTAAAATCCCAAGCAATCATAGCTTCTTGTTAACTTCTCGTCATTACTAACATTTTAAAGTGGCTGGAGAACGTTTAAAAATACGTCTTCCCTTTTCTGTAATGAGCATGATTCATCGATTGGAAAGCATCATGGAAAAGTTCGTTACGCCAACGGCCTACCTGAAGATATATACGCAGCAGGAAAAAAATAATAACAATTTCACCAGAGCATTCATTCTCATTTTCCTTACTCTCTCAGATTTGCGTTTTTGAAAGGCATTCATCTCTTTATTTTCATTGCCATTTACCTCCTCCTACATTCACGTGTATGAATATATATTTTTTTCTTTCCCATCTCACAGCACTAACAACTGCTCCAAATTACCCATCTGCTTAACACCAGCACCTGAATAGCATTCAACTAATAAAGCTACTTTTGTATTACACCTTTATACATTTTTGTCCATGGCAAGTCAAAGTGTTAAGCTTAGGTTTCGTTAAGCACTCAAGAGTTGTGTTCTGCTATGAGCGAATTGGATTTCTATACAAAACATATAGAAAAGTATACATTTCCATGAATATTATTGCCTCGGCTCCGTCAGCTCAACCCTCACTCAACATAGTTGACCTCAACATTACCAAACAAAGGCACAGAGCCTTTATCGCATTGGTTGACAGGTAAGGCAAAAACAAGACTGCACACTTGTGCCTGCCTTGTTGGTTTGTATTTATCACTGTACGACTGCATGGTTATTTCATATATGAAATACGATGTCCTCCTTCCTTTCTACCTTTTCCGTCTCTGTTGCGTGTTCCACACAAACAGTAACTCTTGAAACTCCAACCAGCCAAATAAATAATATGCTTTGTTATTACCACTCTTCATTAATATTATTATAATATTCATACATATATGCATGCCTTTACCAAGTATGCCATTATAATTTGATACCTGCTGTGTGTCTATAATTTTCAACCAACAAACTGGCAAAGCAAGCGACGAAAAAGGAATTTTGCTTCATTTCAGGCTGCAAGTTGACTTTGACAAAAGCTGTAGTCCAAATCCAACAAGCTTATCAACATAATACATTTGTTTACTCTCGGATCATATGCACGTACGTATTTTGTAACTATATGGTATACATTAGCATAATATAGGAAAAATCATAGAGACTTTAGCGATCGCTTCCATAATCTCAAAGTTTAGTTTACTCACTCAGATCAGTTAAGCCCATAAGCAGCATTTGATGGAATCTTTTACAAAGAAAAAAGGCAACACACAGTAATAGCAACATTGATATTGAATATCAAATTCCTTAATACCTACTACCTACCTATGAAATAAATAGGAAAAGGGTTGCTTATTACCACACAGCCCATGGTTTACTTTGGATGTCTGCAGGTATATTATTAATAGTTGCGTGTTCACACAATGATGCATATTTAAGGTTTATTTTTGTGTATGCAAGTCAATATGTTCAAAGAGAAGCTCAACCCATTACATTGTATTCTTTCGGTTCATTTATCAATATCAAAAGCTGCATGTGGTCAACGAAGAGGAAACGAACAGGTACCTTTCAGTGAGTTCTATTGAACATTTTTAAAGAATCATTTTGATAATAGCAAGGTAGAAAAATGCTTTATAAGTGCATGCACCGTAAAAATGAAACGCACAAATATTTTTGTTGACACCATTTACTAGACAAATTATACCTTTTCAAAGCTATTTGCTAGTAAACAAGGTGGTTGCATACAAAAACAAGTCAAGTTAGAAAATACATTTAAAATGTACTAATTTAAATTCATTAAACTAGTATTATAATATAATTCTCAGCTTCCCCCAATTTTATTGAGTATAAAGTTTTCCAACACTTCTTTAATATCAATATATTCAAGCATTACTTTCTCAAAACTGCTTTTGATATGAAGTTTCATTGATTTACGTATTTAAGAACCTTCTTACTAAAGTCATTATACATATATAGTTGTACTTAATAAGATATGAATGAAAATTGTAAGTTCCAACGATGGCAAGGTTCCTACCTTTTACACATTCATCGTTCAATTTACTTTCTTTCATTTTCTAGTAAGTAAATGTCCTACGGTCATAAATATAATGAAGTCATAATAAATGGATGAGTTTCAACGATAACAAGACAGGAAAATGACTTACATCACCTAATCAAATTTTAACCTAATGATGTGAAAACTTACACACTGCTAAAAACTATAGCTTCAATATATTCAACTCCAATTATGCGTGTCG
>JAQFYG010004937.1:0-10444 GCA_034694325.1 Entomobrya corticalis
GTGTTCAGTAACACCAGACCAGACCAGACTACGCTTACCAGCACCGCCACCAACATTGTAATCATTATCAGCATTGATGTATATTTTAAACACAGAGAGATGAGAGTCAAACCAAAGCAAATAAGTCAGTATATAACCATTCAAACAATATTAACACATTTCATTTCTAATTTAGCACAATATGATGCACATGAGCCACCAACAATACTATCATTACTTGGTACACATAGCCCCATGTTCAAGATCTGTTCTTCCGAACTGTATTGGAATTAGGAATTAGAGGCACGTCTGCGAACTGCTTACTTATATAACTTTATAGTTATATAACTCTGTATGAATATTATATCTAGGGATTTTCTTAAATTTTATCATTCCATAAAAAGAGTTTATAGCATTTATACTGATTTTCATCCCTTATATGAATAAAATATGTAATAATTTTACTTTAAAACAAACAACGTAGAGGATATTAAAATAACTCTAACAAAGTATAAGCTCAAAATAATATCAGACATAAACAAAATTATGTTGACAATATGATGATGATGCAGAAATATTAAAAAGTCACATAAAGCGTACAATGTTGAGTTGAATGTTATATTATTATGTTGATATGCACAGGCTTTCTGACATCGACATCCCTCGTTTCTGCCTGTTGCATGCCTCTGCTGCAGAAAGGTGACTTTGTAGATGATGTGATGTCGTTCAATGTACATTGGTGCATATATAGCAAAACGGGTGATCATGAAGTGGAGTTTTGAATTGCACTAAACTTTACTACTGATGATACGACTGGATTTACAACTACTACTAACGCTTTTGTAGTATAATTACTACAACATTTTGTTCTCCTTCTACTACCATTTACGTTTGCCAACATGCACAATATTACTCCTTCTTATTGTCTTTGGACTTTTTGCCATTTAAAAATGTAAAGATTCAATCTGCCACTTTTAAAGACAAGATAACAGCTACGTAGGATGCATTGCATATTCATAATGTTTGGCAGATGAGAGAAGAGGAATTGAATTGTAAAAAGGCTCAAGACGCGGAATAAAACAATGATAATAGCCAAAACAAATCACGAGACTTACGAACCTACATATATATTGTATACCTACGTAACATACTTACTAAATATATTTTTCATTTTGTATTTGTAAACCAAATTCAATATTTTCACTGCTTGCATACGAACACATTAAATATAATCTTTTACTGTTCGGTTGATGATTTTTAAAATTGTTAACAAACACAATTTCTTACATGGCATAGGCATTAAACGGTAGTTTAGTTGGATTATAATATTTTTCATGCATTCTGCTTAAAATTTTCAAATATTAGATGAGTACATGTATAAATACTGTACTACAAATATGATTTTTTTTTCATGTATTGTATATGCAAGAGAACAAAATAACCTGAAAACAGTATATATATTTTGTAGTGATGATAAAAATGTTCAACGAATGTATCAGATAGATCCATTTGGTTTTGTTCCTGTATTCATGTATTGCGTCACTGCCTCATTTCTCGTTGTGGTCGTTAACACCACCATCAACAACAACAGCAGCAGATGAGTGGCAACGGCAAGCAACTGGCACACAGAAGTTGTAGTTTTGTAGCCGTATTTCCCCTCTGCATGTTTTGTTACGTACGCTTGCGTATGTATGAACCTCATCATCATCATCATGATCACGATAATACGAGTGAGTTTGTAAGAGTTTATGAATGGGAGTGGGTGGAAGGGTGGAATGTTGTCTAACCCCAGAGAAGAGTGAATCCTAGAGTGAAGGATACACACATCAAAACTTCAGCGGTATATAACGCACTGCGAACGATGAACCAAAATCACTATCACCACCACCGTTCTTCTCTTCCATTTACATTTTTACTACATACGAAATACACACTACAACTGTCATTATCATCATTGTGCTTTTAAATGTAATATTTTTGTTTGTATGAACGTTAAAATAAATTTTTTACAAACAAACTTTTTTTGGCTTATTGGTTTTCTTTTTTGACTCATTGATATCTTGCATGCACCTGAGTATAATATTCATATTATGTTGGACGACAACGACATACAAATATTCATATTTATTCTAGATAAATATAACGCACAGGAGGAATGACAAAATAAATGAGAGAATAAAAGGAAGATGTAGTATTTAAACAATAAAAGTAATATTCAGCAACATCATGTCGCGTAATCTCTGCTTGTTACCAACATACAGAAAATTCCACCTCCATCATTGCATGATCCCATTTTTTGCAAAGTCCAATAAATAAACTGTACCATTCAAACACTTGATTAACCAATAAAAAAGAACTGCTTTTTATATGAGTAGATTACAAGGAATGCATAACCTCATATTGAATGTTTATACATGTGTCTATTATTTTTCAAATTATATTACATATACCTACTTCAGTCGGTGCCAATAAGGTCGTAAAAAGGCCATTTTGTAAAAAATATGAATGATCATGTTGTGTTGAGATACTTGGAAATTGTTGTCAAATCTAAAACCATCATTATTTAGTTTTCAGTTTTTTATTTGTATTATGTTTGGAATTAAATTGTAATTTCATGGGCGAAGTGACGGCAGAAAGGACTTTTTAACTGGTTGTGTTGTGCTCATAAAAAGCCATTTTTTCGATGAGATATCTAAAAACTTGCTTATCCTTTCACCTTCTGTGTCTTTCTTTTCTCTTTTTTGTGTGTTTATTGTATTTGCAGAGGATTATAAAGCAAAATAGCAATAACAAAGCAAAAAAATGTAACAATCATAAGCAAGTACACTATATACACTCTGTTAGCATTTATTATGATGATGACATCATGAATAGAACTGCTTATATTACAGGCGTCGTCATTTAATCGACATTAGAAACCTAACAATAAAGAAAAACATACAAACTAAATTTTTATCACGTCACACAAGATGACTGATGGAGACGTGATGACGAAAATTTAAACAATAAGCAACAAGTGGTGATTCTTTGCTTTTTTCGTAGTTTGCAGAGTTCTTCAAAACTTCAAACTATTAAAACATATTGGGCAGATCTCATATATATTTATGTTAAAATACATGAACACTACTGCAGGAAATGATCCAACAATTTTTAATTCCTTTGATAAACACGTATCGACTGCCGAACAAACTGAGTAATAATGTGATGTGAACGAATGTAAAGGGAAGTTGTATGAGGATGTTTTGTAGCAATTTTACATTTGGGATGTGTAATACACTTTTTCGTTTTGATATAAATACAAAATAAGCTATTTTTAATAGCTCGGCTGTATACTTAATAACAGTGTTAAAAGAGGTGGATGCCATACTCTGGGGAATTTCGGAGAGCTTTGATACATACAAAAGCTACAAACTACGGTAAACTTTATAGCATTTTTGATGCAGAAATTCCATGCCCATATCAAAGCATGAATATTAATTCAAGGTGTAAATCGCTTCTTTTTACGTTTTGCATGTAAGCAGTTGACATGTGTGACCAATCAAAGAAACAAGCTCTCAAGTCGTCTTTTCACTAATTTCAAAGAAATATTCTAAAAGAAAACGCTTTTCATGAACTCGAATCTTTTAGAATATTTATTTAGAACTTTTATCAGATCATCCATCATGAATCATAGCTATAACATGAACTTGTGATTTCCACTTTTAGGTCAAAACAGAGTTTGACTTTGAATCTTTTTCCAACTCTTAGAAGTCAACAGTTCAGACACATGATTCCTTTTCAACATTTCATCATCACCTGCTTCACGAAATTCAGGAAATGCGTCAGCATCTATTTATACAATGATGTGTCTTCTTATTTACGTACATATGCACATTTGAAAATTCTGTGAAATTCGACAATTTCAATGTTTTGGTAAGATCTTGATACAAATTTCATCTACTACTACATACAAAGACTGCAAGATCGTGCGCAAGTACTGCTCACTCTCTTTGAGCAAAAAAGTAGCATAACCGCATTTAAAACAATGAAGCATAAACTCAGTCCGACCAGTCAACCAGTAAATGCCAACATACAACAGTTTATTTGTCTCTGAGACACTTTACGCGGAACAAGAATTTCCGATTTTATTAATCATTGTTATATTTTTTTAAATGTTGAAATCTTATCGTAAATTCTAAGAACAAATTTTTAAGAAAAACATTCTGTGATTTTAGACTTGGAATTGGTTCATCCTATCCACATGATTCCAAGTGTGGGTATGTGTAGGCGATGAAGGGTCACGATATGAAGCAATTTTGCATATTAAGAAATGCGCATGCATAAAAACATTTTTATTTACAGGAAAGATGGTGGTAGATACAAAGTGAATCATAAACATATTTTCCAACTTTTGTTGAGTTTCCGTTTTACATTTGAAGGTTTGCAGAAAGAAGACTGACTGAGATTTATACTAATGATAACATCACTTTTGAGTGCTACACTTTGCCGACATGACACGGTGACATTCACCTTTAAAAGATTTTGAAGGTACATCTTTCAAATTTCAAAGTAAACGGTTTCATTCTCACCTCAACTGCGCCACAGGAAAAGCCCAACTCAGCTTAGGAACTTTATGCGCTTGTTCTTATCATAATTTTTGTTAGCATATGAACTATTTAGAGACATTGTGCGCTGACGGGAAGACGGGAAACAAAACTTTAACTGATGGATGATTTCTCCATCTCATATACAACTAGAGACTAGAGACATTAATCACCACGAACGTTCGACTTTCAAAATAAAAATATTATTCATCGAGCAATTTATATTACTACATTCGTATCCTGTTAGTTCCAAACATTTGTTCGTTTTCTCACTCATCCATTAACTTTGTCGGTATATTCCACTTTTAACATTGCATTCTAAAGAATAAACGTGGTAAAGCCCATAAATCTTAGAAACGAATGATAAATATATAAAATATGTCTCGTTTCTAATTCTACTATATGTAACATTTCTGTGTCATACAATCAAATTGTAGATAATTCAAATAAACTTTTAGTATAAGCGGCAAATGGTCAATCAAAGACTAAAGGGCTGAGAGGATTGATACAGATAAAAGTCATCGCACTAGCTTGGCTCCATCTCCAAGAATCCATGGTTGACTGAAGCTAGAAGCGGGGTATAACAAATACTAGGGGACTTTTTGATTTTGTCATTAGGGGAAGGACAATATCAATAAAACGTGGTTTTGCTCCAAACCCGGAAGGGAAAAATCGACCTTATGATTGCGGCTCGGACAATCTTGTTGGCAACAATAGAATCCTCATGCAAAGGCTTTTGCTATTTAGAGACTGTCGAGTCCAACTAACCAAAAATAAGGAAAATTCAAACGGGTGAAATGTTGAGGTGCCTGGTCCCTGGTAGATAAAAAATATTATTTTTATAAGATCAGTATGGTCGCTTTGAAAACGTTACCAAAAAAGGTTAATTAGCATTTATCGTATAAACCCGTACCCAATTCACCAATATTTAGTCGTTTCTACATTATGGCTATGTATTAAATTTTTGTTAATTAATATCTTTTCTATTGAACAGTTTTAATAGTGTGTTTTTGAAAGCAGCTTAAAAAGTATATATATATTGCTAAGAAAATTGAACGAAGAGGGACAAATTATCCAACTCCATTATATGTCGATTCACGAGAATGGTAGTCGATGAGTTCCTTCATGTGACAAGTCCAAGTCTTGATAACGCATAAAAAACCAAAGTGGACCTCAGGTTTATAATAAATTTATGAATACCGACCGATCTAGTGCAAATACTTTAGATAAAACGATGTAAAAACCTTTAGAATTCCTATTGTTTTATATTTAACTATGTTTGAGAAAAGATATTTTAAAACGTAATTGTATAAATTCAAAAATAAATAAATAAAAAAGGTCCCTTACGCTAAATTACGTTGTGCCTGCAAAGATGCTCTTCCTTAAAAAATCAAACATTTACTTAACCTTTCAGCACTACTCTTCATTCAGCCAGCCACATTCATATGAATGTTTATGCATGTTACTGCGGCTTAGCAATAATTGTACATCGGCAAAGGCAAATCAACTTTTGGCTGAATCGAGTAAAGTAGGACAGATGTCTAGACAGAGAATTTTCTGCTACTGCTCGGCTACATGGAGCATAAAACAGTTTTTCTTACACAGAGTACAATATCGCATTATGCTATACTTTCTACAATGCAAAATGCAATAATAATACAAATACAACCACAACACGCTCTACCAGCAACATAATAAATTTTTTGTAAACTCTGTGAGTTAGTTTACAGCAAAGAGGATGGCGATGATCTTAAGTATTTTATCTGGCTACAGTTGTACAGCTCTACAGCTTGGTTGTGCGTGAAAATATTTGCAACAATAGCAGCGACTGCACTCCTACATTGCATTGTTGGATGCGCCTTTTTGTATTAAAGCATCTTTCAGCATGAAAAATCCGCAATTGTTGAAGGCAGGAATGCTATTATCGATGAATGAATGTTGTGCAAAGTGCGAACATCATGCAACAAAAGGGCGCATTCAGTAACTTGCTTGGTGCTCTTCAATGTACTTATCCCTCCTTCCTTATATTTTTTTTATTCTGTTATATACACACTTCAATTGTTTCCCGGTTTCAAGAGATTTTCATTTTGCCGTAAGTTAAATGAAATGAATGAAACTAGCACTATATCGTAGAACATTGTTTTATTTTAAATATGTTTATTTTAATTCTTCGAAACAATCAAAAGATGTACTGTTCACCTCACAAACATTATCTACCTGATTCTTAAGCATATGCGTGTCGATGATCACTGGCATTTCTTGTTTCATACAACCGCTAATCACCACTTGGTTGAATGAGAAAGGAATGCATTTTTTCTTGATTTTTAATCTATAATAGGGCCATAGCAAAATAAATGAATGAAATATCCTGCATAATATTAGGTTCCTGTTGTACCAATACTACTATAGATCTTTTTCAAAAATATGTAACAACAAAGAGCCAAATATATCAGTACTTAAGACTGTAAATAACCATCAAAATAAATATGATCATAAGCTCAGGTCCTTGGATTTATCAGTCATAAAAGGAAGTTGTTTGTGCAATACAGTAAATAAACTAGGTAAAAGGTCACCCATCCAATATCATTCAAAGACAGGAAAACAAAAGGTAGGTAATTATGTATTTGTATCATTTCCAACAGATTGTGAATGAGCTGGCTGTGTGTACATAGATGGGATAGCAAATGACAAACAAAATGATGCATTTTGGAGCTGATGTATTATGTATGTAAATCCTTACGAGTTTTGCTCAAAAAGAAAGCACAAACTTACCAATGCGTAGAATGATAATAACTTTTAAAACCCAGGGCTCAATGAGTATAGCCCAGAAAACACAAAATCATTTAAAAACATTTTGGACAACAAAATGAGTTAAATCTACTTTCTCAATCTACAACTGCTGCTCGCTGCTCTGCTGCAATGGACTCATTTAATGGTGAATGGGCGAGCAAATGTTGCGTATAAGATGCATAAATGTGCATAATAAATAACAATTATTATAACATTGCTGAGAAATCGGATCTATAGAAGTTGCGATGTTCCCGAATACACGGACAATGAGGATATCACAGATGATGCTTTGCCACTTTAGTGTTCTTCTCTTCAGGTTTAAATATCATTGTGCTTTGCATATTTATATATTGAAAGTATTAAATTTAATATTATTTAGATAGACACGTTTAAGAGGACAACAAACTAGACAGTTCAATCCCATGAAGGAAGTTTTTTTTTGAGCTACGTGAATTCAAGTCATAAACAAATTGACAATTTAAAAGCAAACCTCGACCAGAGTCTTCAACTGCGTTCTACATGACAGACATCAATTTATACAAGTTCAAACTAAACAAATGATGAGGACAGGGATTATTGCGGCGGCAATTGGCAATGCAATAAGCAACATGAATAACTCATAAATTGTTAAACTGGGAACAAAATGGCATATAACTTACATCATCATAGCCATATCAGCGTAAAATAATGGCACTGGTTACACTTTATAGAAATTTTTGTATTATTGCATTGTACGTCTATTTGCTAACTAAACTGATATAGCTTGTTGTGGCGTATACAGTGGTTGTTTTAGATGAAATGTTTGGAAAACCAGAATGATACTTTCGGCTTTCAGCTCATTAACAAATTTAATGCAGAAACTAGCATTATATATTATGCATCAGAAAACTGAAAAAAGTGCCGACATGTACGACACATTGACATGAGATGAGAGCAGACGCAAACGAGAATGCATTAAACTAGGATATTAAATAGAGATAGAATAGAATGTATGAAATCATCTGCGCTCCTATTTTCTTTAGTGCCTCAACTATAAGGCTCATCTTCTCTTTACAAACAAAAACTTAAAGAATAATAAGTATGCATATGAGAACACAAAACAATCTTAATTTTGCCAGATATATAAAAACTGATATTCTTCAGCATATTTCAATGCACGTAAGTAAACACAAGTCTAATTCATACAGTGGCATTTTTTTGAATACATCGTAAAACACATCACTCACATCGCAACTCCTTCTGACAGAGGATGAGGAATATGAAACAATCATCTATTACAAAACAGAATGAATCTATTTACAGTGAGTAGTAGTAAGAATACTACAGAGCTTCGTCATCATAAGCTAGAACCTAATTTTTATTTAATACGATCATAGTTACCAACACCAGTCTCGTCTCACCATCATAATGATCATCCAAACAGAAGCCAACCTAAATTTCATTTTGACAAGAGCCGCAAAAAGGATCGCCACGTATAATCCTTATTATATTTATGATGCATGTATATATCAAAATAATATTTTAGCTCTTCATAAAAAATATTATGCATGTTATTTTATCATCTACAGTCAGTCTGTCACGTTACCGTACA
This sequence comes from Entomobrya corticalis, assembly GCA_034694325.1. Taxonomy (NCBI): domain Eukaryota; kingdom Metazoa; phylum Arthropoda; class Collembola; order Entomobryomorpha; family Entomobryidae; genus Entomobrya; species Entomobrya corticalis. The sequence continues at coordinate 8,944 of JAQFYG010004937.1, forward strand.
TACATTTAACAACAAGGAAGCAGAGATAATACAGGGATATAAAGAAAAGGCGACAATTTACCACTTTATGTGGCTATCATCATCATCATTCAAAATACATTCATAATATTTTCCATATTTCTGCATAGCAGTCAGTGAAAATTAGTGAAAATGACAGGAGAGTCATTCTTTTGACAGATGTAGATTATTATTATAACTGACTCGGAAGCTTATAATAATGATGATGATGATGCTGACAAGACGAAAGGGATGCTAATATTTATGCTATTACTGATGATGAAGGCAGTTAGCAGAGTAACAGCAACAAAATTATTATTATCACTCCCATCATCACCAATGCGCTGGTTTATACCACTATGCTAGTTACTTTACTAAAGCGGTACCCAGACAGTCTTCATGTTATGTTCATATTGCACATGATCATTATATCTTATATCTCTCATCATCGATAACATGTCTGATGAACTAGATGCTATACGAATACTATAATAATATGTAAATTAATAGTACTCTCTTGCTGAACCGCTTCTGATTAAGGTAAATTGTATATAAAAGATTGATACTGATAGACTCGTAATTACGATGTTCTTGTGCGGTTTATTTTAAAGTCGAGCGAACTCTCAACCTCGAGGACTGACTCCTGAATATATTTCCCGGAACGTCTGAAATGTTAAATGTACTTTAAAATGTCTAAACAGCTACACATGCTTTTATATAATTATGTAATTTTCCAATAACAAGAACCCAAATGTAAAATAATTTTGAATGTCATCCTGTAATTGATTTGTTTCTTTGAGAATATAGGTAAAAATATAGGAACTCACTCAGATACAAAATCAGTATATAAAACACCTGTATATTCTTATCGTTTTAATTGTTAATCAATAAACAACATGTATATATCAAGTCTTATTATTGGACAATCATATAACTTTCCATGCTATCAATAAACTCTATTCTTGTTTGTCAACCAATGTAAAAATACCTCTTCCACAAGTTCAAGCTACAAAATTGTCATCAACGCTTACAAAACATTCATAGGCAATAAGTTAATATTCTCATATATTATATGTACTAAGTAAATATGCTAACTATATTCTCTATTTTCTATGAATACAGGCAAAGTCAAGTCATCATAGCATTGAGAATCCTGAGTGCATTTAGAATTTACCGTCTACCCCACTGGTCCTGGATATGGGTTGGGGTCTTATATCGGTCGTCGCGTCTAAATTGGTATAGAATGAAAGGATGAATAAATATTCTCGATTGATTGATTGTTTTGGCAGCATTTCTGCACTATGTATTTTTTTGCACAAGATGAGCAATTTTGATTGAAGATTATTAGTGAAAAAAATAATGTTGTAAACTAATTTATAAGCCATTTTCTATGGAAATAAATCGGTTAATACCGAGGTAGATAAGTGCCAGGAATAATGTGAAAACCTGGCTTCGCTGGGGTTGTTTCTAATGATAACGAATGTAACTTAAGACATCATTGGGG
>JAQFYG010004938.1:0-10443 GCA_034694325.1 Entomobrya corticalis
TTTTTTTGTCATTTCTTTTTGTGGTTGAAAATTTCCCAGAGGGCGAAAAAGAGTGGTGCGGTGGTGGCAGTGGCATAGTATTGTATTTCCATTGCAGTGGCAGTAATAATAAAAATAATGTTAATAACAGTAGTAGTAATATATCCTGAAAATATTATATGAAGTTAAAGGGAATGCAATACCAACAGAATGAAATAAATAACAATGCAATAGTGGAAATTTCCTTTTCCATATTATTTATATTCATAGGCATACAATATGTTATAATATTACGCACACACACAATCTGTGCATTTTTTCCTATCAGATATTGTGTTCCACAATGCCATAGACCTAATTTTTCTACATGTGATTTCCAGGCATTATGCAAGTGCACACACGTCGTAATAATAACAGTTCAGGCCACAGAGTAAAATACTACTTGACATGCTCTGGCAAACGTGCATTTATATGTTTATGCTAATAAATATGTGGGGTAGCAAGCAGAACTTTCAAACATAGCGAAGCATTTCTCCAGTTTCCCTTTCTCCGTAGCCAAGCTCAGAGTTATTTATGTACACAAATAAATATTATTATGGCGATTGCCAACAAAAAAATCACCCAAGTCAGAGGGGTTGAAAAATATACGTATAAATTTGCAGCTAGTATTGAAAAATAGCCCAGAGTATATGGAATAGAAAAATGAAGGGTTTGTGCATGGAGGCAGAAAATTAGGATGATGATGAAATGTGACGATGATGATGATCTTGATATGAGGGTTCGCCTTCCTCCTTCTTCCTTCTACTTAGCTAGTTTTTCTTTTTTCAATTCGTCCTTGCGAGATAATAAGGCTATCTGAGTATATTGTGGGCTGAGTGCAGCGGTATGGTTTACAAGATAGTATACCACCTCAAAGAAAGGAAGCAGGTTCAGTAAATGGGAAAGTTAACTTTTTCTTATACGCCCTATATTGAATAACACAACATATAATACATATTATAAGGTAGTCTTTGTTCTTATCATTATTAGTTATAATTTGATGCACTGCACTCCTTCATTGTTATTTCGATGTCCATTATCTAATATTTCTTCCGAATAAAACATGTTCTCCAGAAATTTCAGGCTCACAAGTAGGCTCAATGTATATGAATTAAAGCAGCAAGTTAATTTATATTATCCTTACTATCACAATATTGTAGAGATTTTGTGGAAAAGAGCATCCATTATGTATTACGTTACTTACTAGCCTCATGACACGTAAAGAAACTGATACATTCTAACTTCCGAATTTATATCAGTTACACGAGAAGCGTTCTTTCTGTAATGACTATAGTTGTTGTTTGAAGAACCGATAACTTTAAATGAATCTGTGGGCGACTCTGAGTATTGCTCTAGCTAGCTCCTACCTCACTGATTACTATTGCATTGATAACGATAGTAGCAGATTCAAAATATTTCATAATGGTTGGATTTCAAAATATTAAAGCTATAGATGGACGTATGAGCATTAACGGGACAATTTAATAGTGCCCGTTGGACAAAAGCAAACTAGCTTTAAATGTATTCAGTATAGGAATGGCGGTTACACTTATATCACCAAAACCTATCAGTAAATTAATGGAAAAAAGGATACTTATGCCTTAATTTAGTTTAGATTTTCACGTTTCCAAATGTTTATTAGGTCAAATAGTTTTGAAATAGTACTATATTTTTGTAAAAAATCTAGACAATGTAGACGTGCCATAGTTTATGAACCGACATGCATTCAACATGATGCGGAATGTTTAGACCACTCTAAAAGGAAATAGAGAAACGATAGTTGTGGCTGTACATTAACAAAACCGCAGCAGCAAATCTCATCTCCATTCATCACCTCTCTTTTATACCAGACTTTTGTACAGATGCAAACATACAGATATAACAATTATGTTACACTCTTTAGCAGAGCAAGGATGTTCGTAAACATGTCATAATGCACGTTAGAGTTGCACTGTTTCTCTTTTATAAATCTGTTGGTGCGGTTGTGAGCGAGAAAAGTACACTTTATTTTGTTCATAGGGAATCACTTTAATCTCTCTAGACAAGGACAAACTAAAATGTATCCTCACTTACTCCATTTTTGTGAAGAAGCTTTTTCATTTTTGAAAACGTCTCTCATTCATGTACTCGCTTACTTTCTCCCACTCTATTACGTTTCTTACCGATTTGTTTTTCCTGTTTCTTTTCACCTTTCTCCGGTGAGGTTTGTCTTAATGGATACATTGGAAATAACAAACTGCATACCTACGTATTATATAATGCCGATAATGGTACTTCTGTAATCCTCAATCTCGCCTACTTAAATTTTGATTGTCGGCCATATAGTAAATGGCTAGTGTGTATATATATCAGATGCAACATTTAGAGAAGTATAAAGGATAAGAGAAAGTGAGTAAATCACACTCAGACAGTAGTCCTCCTCTGCACTTTCGTGCAGAATCAATTCGCCGAAAAGCAATCAATGCCTTGCAGCAGCAAAAACAAGTGATGATGTGTGCACTTAACACTCTTCAAAAACAGTCGTTCAGAGGATTAGGAAAAAACAAGCAAAAATCAAGTAAGAATTTGTAAGAGAAAAAAGTGAATGCTAAAGAAAAATATTTGCAGTGGGCGTTTGTGGTGGCAGGGATATACATAAGAGCTTTGCTTACATCAACTAGGCTGTTATTTTGTGAAGAACAAAAGTGAAAATTCCTTGAAAATGGTTCTCAGCGTCTGCCGACTCTCTCGCTCTCTCTCAACTACAGAGCTGGTTTCTGAGTTTGACCATGCATGGAAGCATATGCATACATGCATGAAGGGAGCTGGTAGACCATGAAACAATATTAAAGAGAATCATGTACTGCTGCGGAGCTGACGGACAAAATGAGAGGGAGAGAAAGCGAGTACTTAAAACGTTTTTGAGGAAAAAGTACATAACAAAAGTGAAAGTAAACAAAAGTGGTGAGCAGAGAAAAATAAAGGGTGCTACAGGGAGAAAGGACTGTTTTTCTTGATATTGGTGATATATCATGGGATGTTTTAAGACGAACTTTTCATGGATATAAAAGCGTTTCTGTGTTATAGATTTGGTACTTACGTAAATGTGGTTACCTATATTAATAAATGCATATTATCGCCATTATTGTCATAACTGAATGGTATATTACCATCCTTCTCTAGGAAATAAAATGCACAAATATTTACGTTTCAAGTTTTTAGGATACTGTTTGTTGTGCTCTCTTAGGAAAAGGAATCGAGCTTGAGAAGAATGCATGCTATAAGAACAAAAGGAGAAGGTTGCAGATATTATTTTAAAATATCCCAAAAGAGTTGGCATTTGCCACTTACCCCCAAAAACAATGCTATCATCAGCAGAACCAGTTTTTAGTGTTCTGTAAATCTTATTCATGAAGATGTGTCTATTTTACTCGTTTGTTTACATTTTTTGGCATGCATACGTATAAAGTCTGACCGTCCTAACAGAATATAGAAAGAGGACATATAACGAGATTTTATTGTCTAAAAATAGGAATATCTACACACAAACTTTCTACAGGTTTGAATGAACAAAAACTTTAAAATATTTTGCTTGTACGAAGCTGCATTAATGTTCCTCTTACTGTTATCTTATCTTTTTTGTAAAAACTTATTCTTATTCCGTTACGCTTGACTAGTTAGTTTTCCCAATTGCTCCTTGAAGAAAATGTGACAAACCTTGAACTATTTTTCCTTTCTGTAAAAGCATTATCACAACATATACTAATATTACTAAATGTAATCAAAAATATTTTGCCCTAGTATTGAGCTGATAAGGTTTGCTAGCACGACATCTTTTTATATTTCGTAATAATATTTGCATGATAAATAATAATAGGGTATGTTTGACAGGAAGTTTTATACATGCCTTTATTATATGACTGTGATGACATTGAAAATACAATAAAAACGTAGCAAAAGTAGTTAAGAATGTGAAAGCTGCATGATAAATGAAAGGAAAAATATAAAAATGAAATTGTGGGCCTAATAACACGAAAACAATTTTGCTGCAGTTTTGTATAAAGTTATTATGGCATAGATAAGTGATAGAGATGGATGCCATTTTCGTTGCCAGTTTTTCAATTGCATAATATCAGTATAGATAATATGGAAAGGAAGTTCTGTTCCTATTTAAGTCTAATTTTGTAATTTTTTTTGTAAATTTCAGATCAGAAAAGCTTTCTGAGTATCATGAGACAATACACCGTTCTTATGAAAAGATCTGCAGCAATAAAGGATCATTCTAAGAAATATTATATGCTAATATGCTATTATGACATATGGTTATACCCATTGTTCGTTATGTGAAACTTGTGGCTTGTGGTTTGGTGATACAATAACAATATCAATAATAATAACCAAAAACATGACAAAATGGTCAACCCAGCACGATCACAAACAGCTTTCACCACGGCGGATGAACGAAAAAAGAACTTGAGATACCACGAACACATAAGTTTTAAACCAGTTGATGGTTGATCAAATTTTCAAGTTAATCAAATATATTGCATACTATCTAGTGTAGATCCTTCTGATGCTCTATTGTGATCTGCAGCTGACGCTATACTATCTCAATAAAATAAACATCCAGAGCAAAAACGGAAGTTGAATAAACATTTATGAAAAATACAAAAAGTATACCTATAATCAAGTATATAAAGAACGAATAAAGAAGGCGAAATCATAATCTGAAAGCTTGGCCGCTGCAAAAGCTGGAGGAGAAGCTTAGTATTTAGAAGAGACGATAGAGAAGTAGCTGTGCGGAATTTGAAGGAGAAACATTTTTGATGATGAGATGAAGAATAGGTATGTAAGTTAGCATTCATAGATATATATATATATATATATAGTGTATTATGTGCTGGGAAACAACAATATTCTCATGAATGATGTAATGATGTGGTGAAACGAGGCAAACTCGATGTGATCATAATAATAATAATCATAATGGTGGAACGTGCTTGTACAACACCACCAGTTTGATGATGACGATGACGACGACAACAACAACGACGGAATATCACATCATTCTCGACAACCATTGCCAACAACGCCGACATTATCACTACTACCCAACCACTACAACTAGTACTTTTACTGCGACGTAATAAAGAAGGGAAGACGACAAAGTATATAAAAAACAGCCGCGAGGAAAAAGTGCTTTCTCTGCTCGTCACTGGCAGACCGCAGCAGCATCACGCACTCCAACTCCCAAACTCATCATCATATCATTGCACAAGAGAAAGCGGAGCTAAAGTAACGTTGTACTTTGACAAGGGAGAAAGTAATAATATTGTAAATGGGGAGGATGACGAAGAAGATGAAAAGGATGCTGGAGGTGGTGGTGGTGCAGTGATTATTATTATTATTGTTATTACTACTGGTGACAGTCCAGAAGCAGCTTGACTTGTCTCCGTGTGTATTATACACGCTACCACAGTCAAATCTTCCCAACCAACAAACCCAACTTCATATATCTTCATTTCCGCTGTGTTTTGCCAAATTGTATATCCGACATCCATTACATATAAGCCTCATTCTTATACCCGAGGATTAAAATAGCATTCATATTCGATATATACTCTCTAATAATACACTTGAGTAACATTTAATGATCATCAAAATTTATGAGAGTGAATACTACTACCTTAATTGTTATATTATTGTATGATGACGGTACCACCGTGGAGTTATATAAAACTAAAATAAAGTGGTTGTACACGTATCTCTATGTTTTTATGAAAACTCTTGTGAAATGTGAATTTCTATAACTGCTTGATGACAAAAACGCTACAAACTATTTTCAACATTGCAAAGAAGAAGCTTTAGAGTTTCAAAGAAGTGAAATTTGTATCGGATCTCTATTTTTGTTTATTTTAATTTTTCGATGAAAACTTTTCAAACTCTGTGTGAATACGGGAGAAAAAAGGAGTGAGTTTCTCTACTCCTTTTTCACCTGTATGAGCAGACTCAGACTTTGGATGTGATTTCCTTTCGAATGGAGAAGCCAATTCTGCAAGACTCTCCAAGTTTTGTGGATCTTTGCACTCTGCACCAGCATGCCATGAGATACTACCGACTGTGGATCTACGCCTGTAACACTGTGCTGGCACTTGCCACACTTGTTTTCACTGTCTTTGCCGTGTCTGTTGTTGTCGATCCGCGCATATCACTACTCAAGTAAGTCAATGATTAGAAAAAATACTAAAAGCTTAAAAAGTGCTAATGTGTATGAAAAAGGATGTAACAAATCAAATCAAACAAATTAGAACTGAACGAGCATAAACTACCGAAGCGAACTACTTTGGAATCAGCAAACTTAACTTTTTTATTTTGCTTCATTTAGCCTTGAACGAATTATCAGCTTTAAATCAATGCCAACACGGCTATAGTTTTTAAAAATCGATTCATCCCATCTTTCTAAAAGCTAACGATTGACGTGCTAAAAAGCAATAATATGAATTTGTCTTAGAAGAAGAGATAAGCTGAAAATCGGGTCTGAATAATAACCAATCTGAAAACCCAGAGTGCAGTTGGGCCTTTCTAGGCGCAAAAGTATTTTATCATGCTGAACTTTTTTTAGTATGCGAAGCTTAAGGTAGCTCAGCTTACACGCAAAGTCAAAGCAAAAAAGTTTTTAAAGAATATGTTTTCTTAGAGCTTGTTAACTTTAACATAGACCAAGCTTAACAATGCACCTAGCTTTTTACCTTCTTCAGGTTCAGCGTAAATTACATTGAATGCTACTGGCTACTACATGCTCTGGCCCTGGCGTTATATTTTCTCTCCACTTCACTACCGGTGTCAGCGGTGCGCTGCTCACTTATAAATGTTAAATGACTTGGTTGAGTGGGAGAAAACATTGGAAGAGTAGTAGCACTTGTGAGACTAGAAGTGGGCCAGGGATGTAATATAACAAGTTATACAGATCTCAACTTCTTCAAACCATTCTACATTGCATGGCCACATATTAAAACTATGTCCATCGTATTTCTTATATTTACTCTACCTTGCGCTCTCTTTTTTTTAAACTAGGTATCATCTCGTTCTTTCTTACTGGCAGTCTGTCTGCTCGCCTGGTGAAAATGGACTAATCTGGTTGAACTAGCACGTTCTTCTTTTCCAGCTTTCCAACAAGTCTTTCTTGTTCTCGTCTATGTAATTAATACATAAGATGGAGTTCTTTTAAGAGCTCGGTAATTTTCTCATTTTCTCTTTCACAGGCAGTCATTCATTTCTTCAGTGCATCTGAATCTGATGAGTAGAGAATATATAGATAGTAGATATACTTTAAAAGAGAAAAGTTCCAACATTTTGGTGGAGTGCAGACGGGTTTTGGCGTGTCGACCAACAAAATGCTTTTTTGAGAATGTTTTTACTGCCCACTTCACAGAAAAATTAATATTATGTATATTGTATGCAAAAGAGTGGAACAGTGGGACTTGACTTTCATTTCGTTTCAGAGAAATGTGCATTTCTAAAGTAAGTAGAACAAAAAATCTCAGCTCAAAATTATCAGCAAAGAAGAATAAATAGAAAAAATGCAAAGGCGTTTGAGAGGAGAGTGGAAGTGCATGCAGGCGAGGAAGGCCAGTGATCCATGAAATATTTGCTTTGCATGCTAGCCCATCCCACTTGGATGTTGTTTTTGAAGACAAAAAATGAATAACAACTTTAAACGGGCAGAATGGAGTTTGAAAGGCATAATTTTCAAAAAAAATATATAACGTTTTCACTCAAGAGATAACAACATTTCTATATCTCTAAACTACACTCTCATAATAATCATTACACATTAGTCAGTTTGCGATGAAAAAATGGATGGATGGACGCAACTACTGACTACCGACCACTGAAGGAGATCTTATGTTTTGTAGACACACATTATCATCATGATGGGCGGACAATATCAAGCAAGTACCCAAGACTGCTTGCAAACATGCAATTTAGTTTCCAACAAAAAACCTCCGTCCAAAACAACCATTACAACATCAACAGAACATTTTATGTTGTTGTAAATAGGTAACAGGCGAACAACAAACAAGAAAAAGAAATGAAAGAAAGAAGAGTAGACTCACTCCTTTCCCTTTATACTTGTCTTTTCACTTATTCATTCACTTAAACTCATACTCGTACAGAAGGGAAGTAAAAGCCTGAGAAAAAGAGAAGAAAATAATAATAATGGGAACTGTTATGTGAATGTTCAACAAAACAACATCTCCCTTTTCTCCCCACTTCTCTTCCTCCTCCTGAGAAGGACCTCGACCTGCTGCTGCTGCTCCTGGTGCTGGCGGCATATCAACATGAACGAGTTTTATGGTTCGAGTCGTCGAGAGCGAAAGGATAGTGAACTGGACACAGTCAACTGATTTCAGTACAAAAATTTTGCTCAACTAGAACAACCACTATGACTGACTCCAGAGTAGAAAGGGGGAGATGGCTTGTTTACTATGTCATGATGAGTGAGTCAGGCCAAAAGCTTTGGAGTGGGCTTCCTTTTCCTTCATACAAAAATTGTGTACTGCTTGATGTTGATGATGATGATTACACTTCCTACATCCTTTGTTGTTGCACGGACTTTCACTTTGGTGAAATCTTGGCTCTGTGTAGTTTGTTGCTGTTTAATAAAACAGCATTACAGGGGAACACAAGCAGCGTACGAGCTGCAGCCATCGAAAAACAGTAAGAGAGAAAGAGAGCTCGGTCTCATCCTATTTTCGCTTCATAAATCACTCATTTCCGCTGCCAAGGTCGGCCAGCAGCCACATCAAAGTCAAACAACAAAATATGACAAAGGGAAGAAAACAACAGAGATGAGGAAGGCAGAGAAGGCAAAGCACCTCTTCGCATCATCGCCACTGTTTGCACTTCCACCGCCACCACAACTTTTCCCATTTTCAATTGCTATTTCATAAATTTTCTTAGATCAGGGACATCAAGAATTCCCTTTTGATGGCATTGGCTACTTTTAATATTTTCAGAATATTCTATTCTGCTTTCGGTGTGATATTGATAACCTTAATTTTCTAATATAGTACCAATGGAACCCTCAATCACGTCTAAATTTTTAAAGCACCGTAAATGTTTAAAATTTTTCGACGACAAAGTGAAATTATGTGCTTCATGTCTGTGTCAACTTGTTATTCTCATTAGTACTTCATTTCATCACAGCTCTTAGATTTTACTATCATTTTCATAACAAGCCGTTTTAAAGTAATTAAAATAAGATGCCATTGGTAAAGTCGATCTCATGCATGTTTATAGACCGCAGCTCATTTCATTTTATTATTATTATCTTTGATAAAATTCACTTTCACTTAAACTCTAGAAGCAAAACACTTTTGACTTTGACTGAACGAGAGCAGAAAACAATAGGATGTCGGTGGTTGAGTTTAATGAAGTTTGTATAAAGCAAATAAATATCATTGGTTGGATCCTTTTCGTTATGTGGCTTTCCTCCTTGTCTCCTCAAGAGTGGTTCTTCTTCTTTCCTCCTTGTCTCCTCCTTCTTCATTTAGCAAACAAATGGTTATTTTTAGAACGAGAATCACGACTATAGACATTACGCAAGTAAAAAGTGAAAGCTTATCCAGCAGACTGGTGAAAAGCGTCATTGATTGTGGTAAAGGTTCAAGAAAACATGGTATTAGAAGAATGAGAAGAATGCGATGCTACAGAGCACGGGTAACACAGGTCACTGACTTTGACTTTATTTCTTCCTTTTATACATCCGATCCTACTTAGAAGCCTCCAGCATGTACTTCAATAAAAAAAACCTGAGCATCGACTTACAATGAACTTTTCGTTTTCCTTCCATACTTCATGTTCAAGAAGAGAAGAAGTTGATGTATGATATTAAATATATTCGCCATCCTTCCAATTTTCATTCATTTCGATAAATTGTTTATGCCTGGGGATGACGATGAGGACTACAATGTGCTTAAGCTGTTTTTGATGCTATTGTACGAACTTGGAAAATGGAGAAAAAAGGTTCTATTTATAAGCATTCCATAAACTAAAATTAGATTATCTTCTATTGAGAGTTGAACGAAGCTCGTGATATTCCTTACGTAAAAGTAAGTCAAAGTGGCAAGTATTTACCGTAATAATAAAGTGAAATCATTATAAGATCGACTTCCTTGTTCTCTTGATTTGACTTTTCTATGCGAAGTTGAAAGTGAGAGGATTGTAAAGATGAAATTTCACAAAATATGGGTTGGGTACAAGTATTTGAAAACAAGGTTAGAATTAGAAATCAAGTGGAAATGGCTGGTTCTCTTTGTTTAGACCGTTTTCTTGACATGAAACCTATGCGTGGGCGTAAAAGACTTGTGACTCACTGACGAGATACTTATGGGTCTTGACTCTGTTAAATTTTGCTGAACGCGAACAGGAATTTAAAATACA
>JAQFYG010004939.1:0-10443 GCA_034694325.1 Entomobrya corticalis
AATATGTTTTCCAATTCTTTTGTTTCCGCTGCTTTATTACGCATATTAATATGTTAACCTTCACCACGAAGCAATACTAAATCATTTCACTTTATATGAATATTTCCATAAAAAACTTCTAAAAAATTTCCAAATTGCCATAAGTGCGTGAAAATTTTGGTGTTTTTTTTGTATTTGGTATCTTTTATTTGTTTTAGTTCAGGTTTGTGGTAACAACTCATATATATTGTACAAGAAAACAAATTATTTGATAATATATTTTTACAAGGTTTTATCAACATTGTTTCCTAAAATATTTGTACCATTTGCAAATTTTTCATTACCGACAATTGATGATTTTGCTATTTTTATGTTTTTATTACAAGCGGTATGTTCAAAACAAACTTTTCAAAATAATAAACTAACTACTTATGTAAGAAACAAAATAAACATTGAAAAATGTAAATGTTTAAAACTCTTAAATAATCTCACAGCTACTTGGTACCACTCGCGAATATGTAATTTGATCTCGTTATATGGAATATATTTTATGCAATCAATTTTTAAAATTTTTGTACTTAATAATTTAATAGAGTTTCTTCTAGAAAGCATAAATTATAGACAATTTTGTCCAAACGATTTCAGTTTTGCTTATTTTGGAGGCATCGGCAAATGTAAAATAAATCCCGCTATATTGATAAACAGTACTTATTCAGAATAACGTGAAGGAAATACGAAAAATGTGAATCACATAGTATGAAAAACATTCAGTTCCTCGAAATTCACACAAAAGATTTTGTCTGTTACTTTTAACTTTTAAGTAAATAATACACAGAAACAAAAATCTTTTATGACCACACATTTTGGACTTAGCTTTTAACGGAAAAAAAGGCAATAAGGAATTGCCAAGACTCAAAGTGAAAGCAGTAAACCCCTTGTTCTGCTAATGGGTAAAAATAGTTTGCATGCAAATACAGTGCTTTATTGATTGCCAGGTACTAGTACTTACTAAGAATACATGGTGGGAGCAAAAATGTCTGTCCGTGTGTCTGTGAACAGGAACTCAGGAACGCTTAAACCGATTTTGACGAAACTTGGTAAACATATTCAAGTAATCAAAAGGACGAACGCTATTGATTTTCAGCAACATCGGTCAACTTCCAGGGGATGAAGGGTTATAGGTCAAAATTTTTTGACACAGCAACATATAGCATGCGATGCATCATTTGAACGCAAATGATAAGGATAACATTGACCAATGTTTATTTTTGACCTAACACATATTTTAAAGATACAGCATTCGATTAAATATTAAAACATGGTTCCCCAGAAGCAACCCCGGCAAAGACGTGTTTTAACATTATGCTTGGCACTTATCTACATCGGTATTACCCGATTTTTTTTATTTTCAACAATACACCATCATCATGCCAATATTGCCTCATTAACTGCAACTTTTTGCGTACACTTTTTTTGTGCAATCACGTTGAGCATCATAATTAGTAACGTATTAAAACACAGAAAGGTTAATCGTTGCCATTGAAAAATCCATGCTATAATATAATATTCGAATTTGTTAGCAACTAAAATACTGGCACTAAAAACTCCTGTTAAAATAAAAAAATACAACAATTCCGATGTTACAATAATTCGTTGAAAATAATCTGTTCCCTTAAAGTTTATTTTTGAAAAATGTTTCAATTTAGTTCTAATTGAAATTTTCACAAATGCATTATATCAACACAAACGGATACTATAATTTTCTAATTATGAAAAATTTGTAACGCTTTAAAATTTGCAAACTTTAGAGTTTATTTATAATGAAATCCTAGAATTTTCTAATTGAAGTATAACAATTCAAGAATCTACAACTCATACGTTGTTACTTGTATCTCATCACTTTTTACAATTTACACGTTGATTGGTTTATGATTACCATTTGATTATACAACGACAAAATAGAATATAAAGTCAAAATGGACGTATTAGTGATTTTCTTAGAAACAATGTTGGTTTCAGGGTATAAAGGTAACTGTTTAAGCTGTCTACAAACATGCAAATTTTGTCCCTTCCTTACCCATTTATTTTATCTAATTCAAAATAAAGTATGTAATTTTATATGATCAACAAACCTCTAAATATACGTGCCGGTTAAACAATTCAAAAAATAAGTTCACATCACTGCAATATGATCAGACATCCAATTAATGACTAGCATTTGTACTAAGCTGACTAATGACTAAGCTACAAGATATTTTGTATTATGTATCGAAAAACTCTAATATCAGTAAACTTTTATTTTGTTTTTACAGAAGACAAGCCCCGCGAACTCACAAAAAAGTAAAAAAGCAGTAAAGTAGCGTAAACTTTATTCTTTTCAAACAAAAGCATTGAAAATGATGCAAATATTTTTGTTTCTCTAGCCCAATGATAAAAATGAAGCAGCAACAAATAGAAGCAAACTGTTTCAAACCTGTAACTTACATATCTGATGTAATTTGGTGTTTCAAAATCCGAGCGTAACTCCTGCACTTCAACTAACCCAGGTTCCAACAAGCTACTTGATTAGTAAATATGTGCATCTGTTGTTGGAAATGGAATTGTACCACCGAATTCTTTCCGCATTAATGGAAAATACGTTTTTTCTCCATCTAACTGAATGCAACCCAAGAGTACAGCATGCCGATTAGGGTTTTCATGGGGATATCGGAATAAAACGCTACTGTCCAGTTTGCCGTTAGTTTTGAAATCAAATACGGCGATGTCGCGTTTGACTACTTGTGATACAAGTGCAACACTAACGGGACTCGGTGGTCCAGAGTGTTTCATTGACATCATCACATTTGACGGTGTATCCCTGTACACATCGCATAGGGACTGGAATGCCACCGGCTCTTTAATAGCTCTATGTACAATAAAAGAGTGAAATGCTGTAGTTGTATAATTAATTTCTGTAAAACCGACACTAAAAGCTTCATAAAATGAGTTTGGTCCCGATTTCACGTGAACAGGAAATACCGACGAGGTAGTTTCCTCTTAAATTAGTAGGTAAATTCCCTCTTAAATTTAAATTTCATAGGTAAAATTTTGAATTTTGGCTGATATTGCAGCATGAGGCAAACTTTCACCAGTGAAGCATCCGTACGAGTTCTTTCGTACGTCCTTCAAAAAAGCTCCTATGGTGTTGTCAAACCGCCTTTCAAACGTCTTTGAGTGCATATATTGTATGGAATGAATAAGTTTATTAAACAAATTGAGAATCGTATGATTTGCTAAAACATTTGGCATTACACGGAAAAGGCTGTCTGGTGAATTTGTCAATGTTTATTCAAAATCTTTATATCGAAGTGTTTGCTGCTAGGGGGGACTGACTGGGTTGAACAGAGCCACTAAAATTGCTGTCAAATTTTGCTTGTGCAGGAGTTGGTCCAAAAGTTGGATTAGAATTCCCAGTAGTTTGTGGTGATGGAAATGCGGTGTTCTGTAAATCAAACGATTGTACACTGGTATTTTTCTCGCTTTATTTTAAAGTATAAGCATAAGAATGATTGCATTGCATTAGCGTCCTATTGTTAAAGTTATATTATTAATTACTCATGTGATTACTATTATATTCACCTTTTATAATGCTACAAGGAGTTAATGTCAATGATAACATTATAACTATATTTACGTGCTCCGCGACCTTTTTTGTCATTTCGTTCTCCCTACAATTTTTATTCGTAAGCTAACCTCAATTTCGCAATAAGAATTTTGGTATCCCTCCCCTTTGTTAAAATTTCGTACCTGGCAATTTAAACTGTAAAGCTAATTATAATATCATGGTTTTTTTTGTAATATTTGTGTATGAAATTTACTAAACCAAAGGCCTAAAACAAATTCTAATTGAACACCAAACCTTCTAACGAAAATTAAATTATTATTAAATTATTAATTGTTCTTCTACTATATGAAAAACATGAATAACGAAGAAATACTTCAAACCGTAAAACTCTATTTTGTTACAAAGTTATTATATTTTCTTTTATTTTGTAATCGCTGATAGCATTTTTGCATAGGCTTTATTGTAAACAACATCTGTGCCATAAAGTGCTTGAATTATTCAACAGTAATTATAGGGCTTACATGATCCGGAGATTAAAAGGTGCTTCTTTTGTTAACAGATTCATTACCAAAACCAACCTTTGGCTTAGGAATGGGCTCCATTTTGAATTCACCTGACTATGTATGTCTAATATAAATTTAAAACAGTCAAACCTTTGCCTATGCAAAACTACTACTAAACCTAAACACAGTTTTATCAACTATAAACTAAGCCCAGAGACCATATGGCGTCGCTGAAAAAGATCTTTGCAATCTTTACATACTTTAATTTGGCAAAATTATATTTCGATTTCTGAGATTAACAAACTTATGTTCATTTCTTTAAGCTAACAAAAATTCAACTTATTTCAGAATAATAATTTTTGACACTGTGTTTGTGTAGTCAATCACGTTCCGTTAAAATTCTAAAATGTCACAATCACACATCGAGTAGCTTTATGAAAAACTTAACATGTCGATTTATTTGTACAGGATAATTTAATGTCTCCAATACAAAAATGATCACTATAATGCATTGAAATTTCACTTCAAAATTGCTTTGAAAATTTGTAGCAATCGTATTCCAAATTTCCTGCAGTTGCATTACTGTCTTCACTTTTCTTGATTTTTTTACAAAATATGAATTGTGTTTTTGTAACAAAATCAAATAAATAAACTATGTGAAAGAAAATACACTTGCAAAATGGAACATGTAGAAGGGACCTACAAATGTGATTTTTCTGTTAGATGTCGAAGATGTGTGTAGTAGGTGCCTTTCATTTTCCGACTGCCGATCTTTTAAATTATTCTTCTCATGAGCTGAGTCAACAACGCTGCATGCTACGCTCGTCATTTGTCATTTAGAATTAACAACATGATAGAAAATTCATGAAAAACATTGAAAGCAAAGATTGGTACCACTTCACAAGTTCACTTCTCGGTAAACGTACAAAGTACGGTACATATATTTTCAGACCGTTTGACTTGGCTAAGATAAAAGCCAGCACATCACATAAAAAATTCTGTTTTCGGCTCGTTGGGACATGATGAATTGTCGTCAAGTTATAAAGTTGTCGTCACAGCTTCTTATGTAACCTATCAATGTTATAACCACGCTTTAAATTAGAAGAGAAAGAACCAGCATTTTATAATGAGCCGTGGCCTTCTAAAGGTCATCCAGTTCTGGAACACCTGATTCCGAACCGGCTTCAGCTGGAACCATGACCTACGACAACAACATTTTCGCTCATTCATAAGAATGCGCACGCTAGTTGCCCCAGCTGCTACACATTGTTCATCTTGAACAAAGAGTAGCAGCTGGGAGACTTAAGAAAAAAGCATAAGGAACGGGGGAGATGAGCGCTTATTTGAATGGTGGCATGTGGGAAAAGAAATATGGACGCACAAAATGCTTCTATTTCTTTCGTACGGAGAAGAGGAAGAAGAGCAAGTAGTCATAAGTATTATCTTGTAAAGAGAGCCCAGACCATATTCTCCTTCAGAATTTACCGGACAATTTGACTATCTTCAATTTTTCTTGTTTGAAGCTTTTACTTACCAAAAAACATCATTATTACAAAAACAAGCATCTCAACTTATTTCTGCAAGTTTATATTCAGTAGTTTATATGTATAAATATATAACCAACGAAATAATAACGAGTGATCTAGTGAAATAATAGACACCCTAACTCTTATCATTTGCAAAGCAGAAACCCTGTTTCGCATAATAATTTACCGTTTACATTTCACTTAACTCTATTGAAAGTTCAAAGGTATTTTTAAAGACAGTGAATTTTGAACTCTTGTTGCATTTTAGTTGTGCTTCTAAATTTGAGACAAAACAGGTTTTGTGAAATGTGAAAAGTTCTACACACATTTTTATTGTAATCATCATCATCCCTCCAAGAAAATCCATCTTTTCCATTAAAAGGTAAGCGTAATTATAAATTTCCTACTCATTCATATTTCAATGTTATTGCTTCATGTTGCTTGTGGCATTACCAAAATTGTGCTGATGTTGTGACAAGCTTGTACACTGTCAGCTCCACCACAGACGCAATATTTTTCAATAAATAGTTCAATAAATATTTATATCTTCAGCTTAATCATCACTTCAAATTATTATTTGGAAATCCTCGTATAAAAAATCCTAAAATCAATCATCATCATAACATGAAGAAAAGCCTGTTAGTAGAATACTAAACACACATGGCTCAATAAAACGAGCCAGAGCTCTGCTTGTTCGTATCGTATAAATCGTATCGTATCATAAGTTACAAGTACAAATTGTTGGCAGGCACTGGTCATGAATATAAACCAGCTTGAGTTGAAATGATGATTAACTTCTCTCTTAAAGATAACTGCTCACTTTATATTCTTCCATCTCCCTCAAAATGAGCATGGTGTGTTGAGTTGAAGATTGAAAAGGCCTTGTGTATGTGTTGGCTAATTGCTTGGCAGGGGGCACAGGCAAAAGCCAAACAAAATCTGATAGAAAAGAAATACAAAGTAAAATAAAGCACAAAACTACAATGATACTCATATAACCTTACAGAATCTTCATATTTTTTCTGTTTAAGAAATCATTGGGAATAAAAAGAATACTAATAGGAAAATATGATATGATACATGTGTACGAATCTCCAGTAAAAAGTTGACAATGACGAAGGTTAGGTTCATGGCAAAAAAAATACATTTTGACATTAACTAAAAAATTTTATGCTGTTGTAGTACGTGCAATGCAGATAAATGTTCTCCCTTAATTTTTATTGTTTTTTTCTGACAAGTTGTTCATATACATACCGCAGCAGTAGGTATACAATTAAGATAATAGTATCTTTAAGAGGAGATACGTTTTTATCGTCTCTTCCACAAAATGGTCTTTGTAGGCTAGCAAAGCATTTAAACTTTGTAAACTTCTACTCCCTTCTCACTGTATGCATACAATGGTTGCTTTTCATTATATTTTTACTAGAAATGAGTCCAGCAGCTTCTTCAAAGCTGCTCACTTTGCTTAACTTCACTGTTTCACTGCTAGGTGGTGTCTCAAAGTGAGACGGAATATCACATTAGCGCATATAGAAGAGGATATTATTATTCTTGTTGATGATGAAGGGGACACTCAAAGTTGAGCTCGACGAAAACAATAATGATTGTGATGTGATGTAGGAGCATGTACACAAATATACGTGTTTGTTGTAGTTTGTACCTCGTATCATCTTAATTCATCTTCATACAACTTTGTTTAGTTACAGTTTAGTTATAGTACAGTAAAAATTACAGCACTTTTAAAAATAAAAGGAAAGGCTGTACAGCTGACGGATGAAATAATGAGAGTTGAAGCTTCGAAAAAAAACTAAGGTAAGGCGATAGAGTTGAATCTATCAGTTTTTTTAGGGATGTCGAGAAAACAAATGAGAAAGGTTGTTGCTTTAATAGTCAGTGAGTCAAACAATCATCAGCATAATATTACCAAAATAAAAACAAGAACTTAAATTAGGACTGGAATACCTGCTACACCTGAATTCATAATAATATATCACTTACTAGAACAATTTGTATTTACTTTTATTTTTCTCCTGAAATTACAATCATCTGAAGATTTTGATGTTCTACGCAATAGCCACCAAAATAAGCTTTCTGGTTATGATCTCATGCTAAATAATATACTTGTAATGGGTGCATTAATTATGCAATGGCTGCCTCGTCCTCATAAAATAACACCTATTTCTATTTATTAGACCTCCACGTGGTGTTTGTACAGGAAAAAGCATTTAAATTTACCTTTGTTGTTACTGGTGGAGTTGAGTCGAGTTATTGCATTGTGGTTTGGATGGGTTAAATATTTTTGTATAGAAAGTTTTACTTGTGACAATGATATTTGTATATACAACCAAAACAATGCAATATAAAGTAATTTATAATTTATAAATATCATATTGTGGTTGTATTATATAATTTGAAGCAATAAAGAAGATGAATCAGTTGCAATCTCCTTACGCATAAAGTCCAAAGCAAATATTGCCACTATATTTAGAAATAGAAAAGAAAAAATTATAGAATAAAACTAAACAGAAAGATCCACAAATTTCGCAAATTTTGGTAGTATGCCTGCCTTTTGGTTTCTCACTGAATTTTTTCGTTCACCTGTCCTGTAAAAATGGATGGATTATCCAATTGTAGATAATAAACTTGCTTTGTTTGAAAAGTAAAAAAAAATTCTTTTTTTGCCAGGTCATTGTATTTATTTCCACAGTTGTAATTACATTCAAATTATCGAAGAAATTATTAGGTAGGTACATCTAGTTTCTATTGTTTATAGTGGGCTTTTACATCTAAACTAACACTAATGATATTTAACAACTCAGGTCTCATTATTCACATTCATAGATAACGGAAGTTCAATATATTACAGACGGTATTTGTAGTTTGTACGAGCATTTCACAAATCAATGAGCATTTTTTGATAAGATTTTCATAAACACAAAGAGATACACACACAATTTTTTATTATTACATAATAGCTTTCGTTGTCATTTCTTTTAAATAAAATTCTATAGTAAAAAAATACGTTTTTTTTTGTTCCGAAGCTATGACCAGATAATCCAATTTGTAAAAGCAAAAAAGTAAATACAATAACAAACAAATACATCATGGAATGAGTTTTTGCAGTATGCTTTGATAGATTTTAAATGACACTTTTACAATACAACTTTTCAATTTTCAAAAATGCACAAATTGTTGCATTATAGTCCGCACCGCTAATCATTACTGTAGTTGCCCACTCTCTCTCTAGCACGTTCTAGAAGGCAGAAGCTGGTGCAAAAGGAATTTTCGATCCTCTTTTTGAGTCTAGTCTCCTTCTGTGTAAAAAATTTAAGAATTATTTTCATTCTTTTTAAAATACAATTCAACTAGATACAACGTAATGCTTAAAAAAATAGAATATTATTATGCTCACACTCTATTTTTCAGTCTCTAAAAAAGTTTGGATAAGTTTTGATAACTTTATTTCAAGCAAAGAAAAACCTTAATAACATCATCTCATTTTGTAAAATCTAGATATACATTATAAACATTGATAGGATCTCGTTGCCTGATGCAGCTGCTTCCTTAAAATAAAAATCAGCACTTTTGTCTTTATGTTTTTCATTTTATCTTTTTTTTCTCTCTCTCTCTCTCTACCTCTCCACTTTCTTTGTTTATAATACCATCGACACTTATTCTCATTACTGCATGAGCTGACATTAGTGTGGTGGTGGTGGAAGTGGATATTTGTAGACCAGTCCAAACAAAATCTCCGCCGCCTGCCTCGATACGGCGATCCTGGCATGATCTTTTGTGTTTGCTAAAAAATAAATAAAGTTTTCGGGGAAATGTTTGGATATGAATGTAGTTTTTAAGCAAACAAAAATTAAAAAATTACGTTTTCTACTAAAGTTGCCAACGTCAACAACTTTTAAAGCATGAATTTAAATGTAGGGGGGATTTGGGGAAGGCACATGAGTTGCGTGTATTCAAGCTGATTCTTGTCGAAAACCATGTATAGTAAGTTCTCTGCCGTCATATTTGTTGCAATTTGTGGAAGAGGCTATAATTTAGAAAAGAAAGAAAATAAGAGAAAGAAAAGAAAATGATGGATAATAATCTATGCGACGATGATGATGAAATTTTCATACTCGAATCGTAGGAATAGATGGACCGGGTGCAATGGGAGTAGGAGATGGTGGTAATAATAGCAAATAACTTAGTTCATAGTTGCGTGTTCAGTGTTCACTAGAATGTCTGTCTGGTCATAATATAATATAATAAATATATATTTTAAAATAGGTTAACTTAAATAGCTTACGAATAGAAGTAGTTATGTTCTAAAATAACATAACATTTTAACAGCATATTATTTAGCGATTTGATCGAAATAGTATAAATGTACTGTTAAATAACCCGGAAAACATTACATGCAATTTATCGACAATTTTAGAAATGTTTAAAGGAAAAATCGAAAACATTTTTAGTAAAGAATTTAATTTAATTTTAATTGTATGATATGCATAAATATTGATTAAATTTAAGTGATGTCAAGTACATGTAGTTATAATTATTTTTTGCAGAATTATTGCAAAAGATTGACACAATAATAAGTAGCTTAAATAAAATGAAACTTTTAAACAAAACTGTACAAAATCTTTATAGCAAGCAAACTTAAATACAGTTGAAACTTGATATAGTGGACATTAATATAGTGGACAAATTGCTATTGTGCACAGATTTGGACTTGCTGTTCCACAGGGATAGGCTTTTACATGTTAATCACTATACATATAGTGGACACTATATAGTGGACAAATAGCTATAGTGGACAGATTTTGACTTGCTGTAG
>JAQFYG010004940.1:0-10443 GCA_034694325.1 Entomobrya corticalis
CAACGAACTAAAAGCAAAAGAGAAAAACAATATGAGACGAAGTAGTTACTTGCATGGAATATGCGTGAAAACCTTATAGAACAACAAATGCACTAGATCTTATAGATTCAAATTTCAAAAGTTGATTGCAGCAGCTCTGTTTTCTCAATATTTTAGTTTTAGTGACATGTAACTCGGATATGCATTCATAATACTCACAATAAGAGTGTTAATAATATATAGTGTCATTACAATTATTTGACTTGACGGCTGTATGAATGTGCTCTTTCAGTGATACTGATAATGAAGCTTATTTGAGATAGAAGGAAGTTGTTTGAAAACTTGCACTGCACTGAAACCCTTTCACGGACACGAAAGCCATGTTGGTTCCACAAGTCCACAACAATCAACCAAGCAAGTTTCCTGCATCCATTGCTACATAGCATCGCCTCTTTTTAAATAGCGAGATGAAATGGCAGTGATTGTATTGAATTGTCAACAGATTTTGATCAAAATTGCGTCGTTTATTTCAACAATCTAAAGTTTGCAGAAGGGCAGTAGGCAGCAACTGTACAGCAATCGAAATCTTCAAAATCTATCTTATTTGAGATCCAAACAAACCATGACTTCCTTTATTGTCTGCAACGATGAATTGAGCACATTATTGATAATTATTAAAAGAAACCATTATTGTTACAAACAGTTGTATTAAAAACGCCGTATGCTACTAGTAAAAATGTGCGTACCTATATGATATTTGGTATTTAAAAACACAGCACAGGTGTCTATGATCAATATAAACAAGTAATAGTTATAATAGTAGTCAAACATCTTCTTTTCAGATGCTTCTAGTGACTTAGAAAGAGCCAACCTCTTCTTCACTCCTACCAATAATTTTTTTAATTGGATTGGGCCAACAAAATGACTCTCCCCATTCCTTTTCAAAAGTTATAACATTACGCTGCCCATTCGTCGTTGCATAGTTGATGACGCTGATTATAATGGTGATGGTTATTAAAATAAATAAAACGTATTCTCAATTAAATTTTATTTTGCTATAATAATCCACAATGAAAATCTACATGTAAAGGAAACAAAATAAATGCTCATTCCTTTTTTAAATGACACTTATAATAAGATCCGTGTGCGTTGTAGTGCCTATGTGGTAATTTATTTTATGTACAAATATATATGCGTACAGATATTTACTACATTGTTTAAGAATGAGACTTATTGTCTAACGGCTATACAAAAATAAAAAATACATTTTATAGGCCTAAATCGTCGTCATGCTTTGTTGTGTAGTTTAAAAAATTTAATTAAATTTGGCTCACGTGTTGGGACTGTTAAGCAATTAAGCGTTTATAGTGACACCTCTCTTGTAGTTAATTTGAATTTGTGTATATGTAAGTCTATTCACAATTACTTTTACTGCGAAAGTCTACGATGGTATTCTAAACTGTATAGCACTTCAATGTCTAAAGTGTATCTGCTGCTTTGTGTGTGTGTGCATTTGGCCAATTATTTTATGATTATTTTGACTATCATCATTATTATCACCATTACCTCTCGCACTATGGCTGATAGACTACGATCGAGGCTACAAAAACTTCATCATCATCAAGATTGCTTGTCTGGTTTATATTACCTTGTCAGGCAGGCAGCAGTAAAATTATTGTAGGAGAGAAGCTCCATAATACGTACGTTTTAAGGGATCGGCCGGTTGGTAATTTGGTGCTTGCCTTACTGTTATTAAAGCGCTCTATACTAAATACCCCTACAGCCACTTGCTTTCATCGTTTACAAGCGCTTTTTCATGGCTTCTCTGTGTACAAAAACGGAATGAATTTTCATTAGTGAGCATAACTAGTCTTGATTGTCAGTAACAAGTCGTTTGCAAAGTCAGTTAAGTGGCAATAATTGTCACTTGTTTTTTAGACCATTGTATTTAAAATCGAATAACACATATGAAGTCTTACTACTTTATACACCACTGTACGTAAATTGTACTTTGATAGATTTTAAAGTATATGAACAACCAAAAATCCGACAACAACAGCGTTTCTGACACCATTTACCACATTCGTCATGTCAAATAATATGCAAAATAAATACATACTAACGCTTTTTCTCAAGTATCATATCCTTTATAGGTTATATTGTAGTCTGTCATCATGAATATGATGGAACATAAATGTGCACAACATTATCGTTAAGGAAAAGTTATATAGGATTTTAGTCCAAGCAAAACCGATAGAGTTTAATAATGTATGGGGAGGTTAAAATATTATGGGAGAAGATGAGAGTTTATTTAATGCGACCACGAATTACACACTATCTAAACGAGACATTTTATCATCAAGCCATTACCAAGCGCGCTGTGCCCATATATTTTTAGGTGTGGGCTCGGTGATAGGATGTGAATCGCATGATGTGGTTGCCAAAGGGTAAATCAAGGGCTAGAGAGCATTGATGTGCTTTATATTATGTATCAGTTATACTATTTTTTACTTGAGTTATCAGAGCGCTTTAAAGAAAAAAGCCAAAAAAGTGCAATCATTATCAAGTAGTAAGCTATAAAAACGCAAAAGTGTCTTCAATAATATCGTTTACTGTTCAAATAAATTTTACTTAAAGAGTTTTGGGAAATTATATACATTAAATGTCACATAAATTAGAATTTGCAAGAATGTATTTTCACTATTTTCAGATAAATAAATATTATGATTACCTCTTCATGACTGTCCTGTTTTCTTTCATTGAATCACCAATTTATATCCATCATATGTAGACGTTTCATATTATATTATTAACATCAACAAAACCACATTATATTACAACATTAATTAACTGATCACATTTTGAAATCGTAAGCAATGACATTCATTTATTTTTATCTTTAAACAAAATTGGCACTGTAACCAGTTGAATGAATGGTACAGACTAGTACATGACTACCTTGTTGCGGTTATACAAACAAAAATTAATTCGTTACAGTTATCATCCTGAAAGCATTTTAATTTTCCATACTTTTAGAAACCAAACTCCATTGTATCGTAAATAAGTCAAAGCAATAAGATCGAAATTGAAACAACTTTTTAAAATATTTAATTTTATACATTTTAAAATTAGTCTTTATGGCCATTGTAAAAGTACTATATCACATACTTATTAATTTAGTAAAACTAAATTACTTCTATTTATTTGGTTTTACAAACATTTCAACAAAATATACGTACACCATAAGTATCATAATAGGTACTTATGTACATCATCTTCAAAAAACTACAAGCGAACTCGTCATCATGAACTTGATAGCCAAAAACACTTAAACGTTTCCTCAGAAAATGGTGTTTTGATGGTGGCATTGCTATTATATCCCAGTGAATTGTACTAACAAAGCACCAAAAACCCCAAACATATTTTATTAAAACACACACATCTTTATACATTGCATTGCAATAATACAATAACTAATAATTTTGCATATAATTTCACATGTTTAATGCATTTTTAATGTCCTCAGATAAAAAAGGAACGGAATAAGGAGACCGGAGAGAGATTGAAGAAAAGTAAAACACGAAAAACTTTTTAGCACTTACTTATGGCCTAGCTCCACTATCATCATAATTTTTTAGATGTTTGATAAGATAATGTGCCATAACTATTTGTAAAAAAAGGAAATGTACAACTAAAAACGATCGCATAGGGATTAGGTGTATATGCTTTAAATTAAAACATTGTATTATTCAAAACTCCTTTTAACCAAAACATACATGCTGCCATATTGCACACTATCGAAAGCGAGCTGTGCTGTAAAACAGTCTTTGCCTCAACCAACACAAAGCGTGTTGTGTTGTGTACCATAAAACGCCATAAATATCATTCAAATGCATAAATTTATGCAAATTTTAAATTCTGGGAAATATTTTGTTAATGTATAAAAAACTAATACAACACTTAATAGAATCTTTCCATTTTCGAATCAAGTAATAAAAACAATAATTTCACTAACGTGAAGCTATGATATAGTGAAGTAAACTGTTGGTTGTATTTAAATAAAGTCTTTTAATTTCCACTTTAATTTGAGCAAGATTAGTAGTGATGTTTGTTTACTTTGGTTGACAAATTCTTACTGAATTATTCTAAATATCGAACTGCATTGAAAGGCCCCTTTGCTTTGGAAGATGTCGTTCAATCTTCAGTCTGTGTTTGGAATTCACCCGGTGGTCCATTTTGTATTTGACATCGTCCTGAAAAAAAACGGAGCAAAAAAAGCATTTTTTCGAAGAAATAATATAATTTTTTATGAATACTAAGGAAGAGAAAGGAAAGAGTATAAAATTCAGTGCATTTTTTATGCATATATACTTTATTAGCCTTTTGGGTTGTGTTATGAAGTAAAGCATTTCACCACAGACAATAAAAATGTTTTGAAAATGAATGAAAAAAGAGACCGAAAGACGAAGGTCTGCAAGTGCTTCACATGTTTTTGTTGTGATGCCAGTGGTGAAGATGCACTTGCGTGAACAGAACAATGTCATGAATTCAAAAATATAAGTCGTGCGTTTTCATACATACATACTATACCTCTATATGAAAGTGGTTTATGTCTAGTAAAATAATTTGGCATAATGCTTTCCTCGTTCATAAGTGTCGTTTATAGGTAATAGCTGCAGGAAGGAAAAGATATTACGTATATGTGGGTGAATGGTAACAATGGTAAGTGTAATAAGCATGCAACCAACTTTTTTCGGAAAGGGTCGCTCGTGACAATCCTTTTTCATTTTATGTGCAGCTACTGAACCATATAGCATGCGTCATTTGTCCGTCATTATCAGTCAGAAAAAGTATAATGTGCTGTTACATATATGAGAACACAAATATGGGTCACATTGTCGTAAACCTGATGGTGATGAAAAAGGTTAGGCAAGAAAAGATTGACAAAACTTACAGATTTTCCAAGAAATGTGAATTAAAAAACGGGAACAAAAAATGAACGTTTTCTTGTAGTACCAGAAAAAATATTTTATGAGATAGCTTAAGGGTTATTTTTATTACCTCTTTTGTGATTTAACGGGTTGGGATCCTGGGAAGTAATGAGTTTCGTAAGCTTCAACAGTCTTGTTCTTGGATATAAGTTGTGACATTCATTGAACCTGGATATATTTCAAGTTCTTCTCTTTTCCTGGTTGTTTTTTATAATGTCCATCATCATTCATGGAATTATGTTAGTCCCGTCAAGTTTACTAGAGGTGCAAACACAGCTAGTTGTAGAAGGACGGCTGCATAGGAATCAATATCTCCTGAACATAAACCAAAATATACATTACTTATAATATAATCTTACACATTGGAGTTTAGATTATTTTATTTGTATATAAAATTCCAACTTTCGATGTCAAGAAAGCATTTACCTTTGGTAAACGGTGAGCTAGATTAATTATTCCAGTGTAATTAATGTTACATTCGTGATTTCGGCTCAGTAGTACTTTTCACCTGCGTTGCGTCATTGTATCCCAAAGCAGAAATATCACCGCAATGCCTTGAGCTGAAGCAAACAGAAATATAAAACAAACATTAAGATAAGTGTATATCGAATTTCACAGCTTTAAATATACCTACCAGGTACAGGTACTTGATAAACTACAGAAATCCCTTTTTTGAATTTAATACGCTTATTCACTTCAACCCTAAATATATTCAAAAGCTCATTATACCTCTAAGCCAAAAAATATATTACTTGGTTATCAAAGAAAGCATCTCATCTGCTGTGGTAATGGTACTTTGGCTTATACTCTTGAAAACTGCTCTGCTACATTTAACCATTAGCCATTAGTCCCACAATTTTCTATTTATGAGTGCCTACGTAAGACTAGCTACTTAAATTGCGTATATAGGGTCCGATACGAATATTATGGTCATTATGCCCATTCGATCGGCACTTTGCAGGATAGAAAAATTCCTTCCACCAAGGCAGCGGAAAAGCATCTATGCACAAGCTTACATAAAATATTTGATATGAAACGCATTTCCAGCGGGTTTTCCAGATTAAGAAACTCCATTTTCCTGCTCTTGATAAATGGCCCATTTGCGTTTTCAAATTACGGTTTTTGTTTCAACTGCCCAGAATCACGTAAATATTATGTATTCTTTTGATGGTGAATGATTACTTCCCCTTTTGGTGTTTTTGTTCACTTAGTGTACTCCGGCACGCAATGAAAACAAACTAGTATTGGTCGTACTTTTACATTTATATCATATTTCCCACTCAAATTTTTCGTATTTCATACTTTGTACTTTAAACAAACTTAATATTTAGGTAAAATTATGGAATGTTTTATTTGGGAACATTCTAGTAATGCAGTATATTTAAAATATAAGTTATATGATAAGCCATGACACTCTTCCAGGTCTGCCCATAAAGAAACTATAAACTACAAACTAGACAAAGTTTTAACTTGATCAATTACTTGCACAAAAGGAGGAGCATATTAACATAACCCCTACCGATCTACATGCATTTTATGTCTTCTCTTGGTTTATAAAACTATGAAAACCAAAAAGTACATGATATTGGCTGTGACTTTTAGAAAATGATTATTCGAGAAGCCATTGAAATAAATTAATGTGAAGTATGCAAGTTGCACCCAGTAGTTATATAATAATCGTTAACATTCCGTACCAAGGAACGCATATTGAATCAAGTTGCTTCATAGCATAAAATTCTAAATTCTATGTAAAATACAGATAAATACGACCGTTGCATGTGCGTTAGTTATTAGTTATATAATGTCGTGTTGTGTAAGAAGGAGATTACATTACACATTTTGTAAATTTGTAATTGCTTTAAAACTCCAAATAAAGGAAAGGTTAAAGAAAAGCAGAAGTAAACAATGAGATGTTTTTTTACTAATCTCATATGCATGACTGAATGAAAATATTACTGTTTATTATTGCAATGGCTAAAATATTTATACAAATGTACATTAAAAATAAGGAAAGGAAAAAAGGCATAAGTAGTCATCAAGTCACAGCTAGTGTTCCATTGTGGTACTGAAGAGCAAAATGGTGCTTGTGGATGTTTTATATTCTTAAAATGTACAATAGATAAAATTTTTACCGCTTTCCCTCTTCAAGAAATTTACAATTGTCGAGGAAGAATAGAATGCGCATATATATGCATTGCTACAAACAACACAGCAAATGAAAAAATTTCAATTCTCATAAAAATGTAGTGGGCAGAGAGGAGTGAAATGAGTTTTTTTATAAACGGAGAGGAAAAGACCAACAATTTATTGGTAATCCAAACCAACAAAAACTACTCCTCTAATGGGTGTAATTTAATGCAAAGTAGTCGAGTGACTCGTCGTCGTCTTATTCTTCATGTATTTACACTCCACCAAAATGCAGACACTCTTTATTTGCTCTTGACCATATAACGTACGTAATGGCCTCATAAGTTTTCCCCATAAAATCTTGTCTCCTCGTAAGAAGAGAAGGTTAAAATGTGATATAAATTAAATTAAATGAAACAATCTTATTATATTTATGGACATAGTTGGTTGTTTGTGAGATGTGATGCGAGTAGTAAAGGACATTATACCATACGAAACACAATAACAGGGAGTAAAAGAACCTGGAGATTATTGTTATTTACCACAGAGAACCAGGTATAAAAATGGCGTCTTGCTTTAAACCAAAAAGAGCTTAACTTTAAGCTTCAAAATCTTTGTATAGCAGCATAACTTATACTTTGTATATATTTCAGGTAAAATTTCAACATCTATACACGGATAGATGAAAAAATGTGAGGAGGTGGCTTGATGGCATTTATCATGAGAAATTAAATGACTTTTTGAAACATTTATATGGGGAAAGTTTTATGCTATGTACTTTATAGGTATATATTATAATATAATTTTTTGCATGTCTTTTAATTTAATAGGAAACTTGAACTTTCTGTGCTCAGCTACTCGTTTACGGTTGGAAGAGCCTAGTAAAAAAGGCGACTGAAAAGGTTCAGAGTTAATTATTTTAAGTGCTTCAAGTTTATTTTTATTTTAGCCACCAAAATCAGGCTACAAACAAGGTAAATAATGATTATTATTGAACTTATAAGCTTTTTTTGTATTTATTTGGACAGGCAATTGGGATTTATAGATTAAACCGGGTCATATATTGACAGTCTTATCTACTAAAAATCGGACACAATGATTTTTCTTCAAATCGTTACTTATAATTTCTCGGATATAGGTATATATGTACCTCATTACTACGCTTCCTGTAGAAAATTCATTAAATTGTTGAACCTTTTAATTCTTCCTTAAACTGTATACGCATGGATTATTTTAAAGTTAAATTATTTTACAAATATTCAAGATCCATTTTTCATTTCGATGTGTATGATGACTTCATCAGGTTTATTTCAATTACATTGTGATATATCTTGCAAACAATGACATTTTACACACAATCAAGCGATAGGGTTCCTATCTTGTTTTTCTATCGATCGATAACAATAACCAAATTGGTTTTGCAAACAACAGATTTTATTTTACATTTATAAAAACAATTTGGACTATTTTATTAGGTATATTATGAAAAGAAACATATTATGTTGTTCAAAATTGTACAAGTAAAACTTGGTATTCGTGGGTCGTGATGTGTAGCAGGGCAAGAAATACATAATCAAGTTATACAGATATCAATTTTATATGAAATGATCATCATTTATTATCACCATTATATTTCTTCATTTTCTATGTAAAAGGATTGCAGAGTGCATTGTAAGGATATTGCATGCTATCGTGAACAAGAAGAATATTTATACCAGTTTACATTACGTATATTGATAAGAACAGACTAGGGTGCAGATGTATGAGAAGATGCGCGAAAGGGAATCTCTTAGAACAGCCCAAAAACAGTAATAGGTATATTGTTTTTTATACAAAGTTTACTCCTTCCCCGCACCAAGGAGTCCAACATGGAGAGGAGCAAAAGGGATTCTCACGTAACGCATGCATGTTGTATTTTATGGAGTTATGGAATAAGCTTAGATCAAGAGGTGGGGGCAAGCCAGCCAGAAGCAAAAGGATTCCAGTCAGCTGCTGGCTGCTCCAGCAGAAACAAGACATGCCCAGAAGAACCAACATTAAAATGGGAAGATGGAGTAATGGACATGGAGAATATTCTCATTTACAGATATATCAGCACAGCACAGGAGTAGGGCTACATTGTTGATGCGTCTGGTTGGTACATTTTGAAGATGTACCAAACCAAATTAAATTGTATTCTCTTCACTACAATACAATGTACGTAAAGTGTGTTAAAATGTACAGTGTTAATGCTACACACACGTACCATCGTCACATCACTATTCTCAAGAAAAGAGGAGAAGCGTATAAACCAACTGGTAAACTTCTTTTTATACGGCTCCATACAGCCATCATGATCATTTATTCCTCCCTTTGAGTCCATTTGAAAGCATTCAATCCAAAGTTATGTTGTTGCCGCTGGCTAGTTCCACTCATGGGGTCCTCGTTTATCTTCAATATAATCAGATCCAGTTGTGCAACTTAATGGATATAATGGACGTTTTGAATAAAGAATCAATTTCATTATTTGCGAATTGCAAATATACTATGCATTATTTTGTCGTTTCAGAATTTGTACTTTTTGAATTTCAATAAAATAATCATCCATGTATATATTTTTACTTGTGTAATAATTTATTATGTGAGGATTCGGGAAAATATTCAATACAAATTTCTATGTGTAAAATATTTATATTGGAAAAGCAATAATTTAAGAAATAATATCTGTATCAGACATTTTTTCCTACAAATTAAAAATGTAAAAATGCATACAGTCAAAGTACTATATAATGCTCTAAGTAACATGAATCGATTTTTTCAAAATCTCCCTCTTTACGAGGAAGTTAAACGGTTTAAAATATGAGGTTTATAAAGCCTTTTGTATTTCAATTTCTGCAATAATCTAAGATTCATCATTTGCACCTATATTTATGTTTTAATTTATATTTTAAATGCATCTAGAATTTCTTTATACGGGCCATGCCGAGATAGTCAAACTTTGTGCTATCAAGGGAATGTATGTTTTACTACAACTATGTTGATTAGAGTTGAATTTTCAGAAAAATACGTTGAAAAATTGCATTAATTGTTACACGCATACAATATAAATACGCTTTAATTTACAATAAACAGACATCATTTCAAATTTGGAGAAAAGTATCCAGCAACAATGAAACAATCTATCTACTGCCTCCGCACAATAATGTCGTCATTACAAATTTAGAGAGACGAAACCGGATTCACAAGCGAAGCAGAATGAGGATAATATCAATAATTATACTGCATTAAAGTTTTCATTGTATTATTCTCTTACCCCATCTGACAATAATATCTTGTCATTTGAAGGAACTCATTCAGCATTTTTATT
>JAQFYG010004941.1:0-10443 GCA_034694325.1 Entomobrya corticalis
TCGCAGTATCAATTTTTCATTCAACAAGAAAACAAGATGAACAAGTATCAAGTCATGAGATGAGCTCCAAGCTATTTTTTTGCAAATGTGATCTAGGTGATATGCCAAATGTAATGACTTGGTAGTGGTTTGATTGAGGCTTGAGATGACGAGTTAATATAATTAATTGAATTGCAAATTTTTTTTATTCACTTTTAAGTAGATTTAGAGCGTGTCAATCACGAGTATGACATGAAGAGAATGAGATTAAGAGAAAGATGAAAGAAGCTGGAGTTGTAAGGTGTAATTGTAAAGCTAAAAGGCTATTTAAAGTTAATACTTTATAGATTTGTTTTTGCAATGGTGTTTTATATGGATTTTTAATTGGTTGTAGGTTGTAGTATGGCATGGAAATAGATGTTAAAAAACGTGTCATCCTTCACTTTTCGTATTAAAATATGACTAGTTTTGTAGTTAACCTCTCTGTTATAGATAATGTGTTCAAGATATTTTGTATAGATCAATAGATAAATTGTTGAATTAATATTTGTTGATTACTTTGAAGTTTGAACTTAAATAAATATATATTTTTTGAATGTTTGCAACCTTCAGTGATCATAATTTCATGGATAAAAGAGTGTTTTTAAAAGATGGGAAGTTAATTTTGATGCTGGTGCATCCTTCGTTTAGATGAAAGCTGACATGACAAAATGCACGGAAGCATTCCAAATCTTTTTTCCCGTAAGTATCAAATAAATATTAACAATAAGTTAAGTCATTTGTCACAAGAAAAAAAATCCAGGGACAAAGTTGATGAGAGGGCGGATGTGAATTATGATCTTCCTGATTCCTATATAAAAACGTACTTTAATAGTATCTGCTTCAAAATCTTTAGTTTATACCCTATATATATATGCATTTAATGCATCATCATCTTTTGGTATCGAAATATTCCTAATTAATTTTTTTATCTGCTTGCTGTTATTCTACCCCATTCTTTTTAAAAAATGATTCATTTTTTATGATAACGCAATAAATGTTTTTTTCAGCAGACTAGTTCTGCATAATATTTTCGATAATAAATATGTATATACTTCTGTGTTCTGCGAATGAATAGGTGTTATACCAGTATATCAGCTATACAAGAAAATATGAACAAACAAAAAAATAAGCGCTTTCAGCTTTTTTCATCAGTTTCTATAAAAAACATTAAATCGAAAGGATTAAGTCAAGTGGTAATGATGAAAGGAGAAATAGCACGCTTAATCTTATGATATGCCTATAAGCATGCTTATATGTTATCTGCGTGGTATTAAATGATATCAGTGTTGTCGCTGTCAACTATATTAAAATCCATATTCAATATACTAACTTATCATAAAGTTATTTTTTTAAAGATATTTCAATTGAAAGATGTTATTCATCTGTGGACTATGATTCATAATTTAATCTCATCTCATATTACAATATATACTGCTTATAGGAAACCATAAACCATATATAGACCTATTAATCTCTATATTTTAGCATCCTATTCGCATCAAATAAATCCTTTCCTGTATTATTAATAAAAAAGTAGGAACTGCTGCTGGAAGTTTTTTTTTCTTCTTAAACTTTAAACTTGGTGGACTCAGCTTATATTAAGTACAAATAAATATATTATTTTGCTTATAATCGATAATTAAAATGTTTCACGACGAAGATGATCCAGAAGGTTTAAATAAAGAAGAACAAGAAAACATGTGAAAATGCTTAACTATAAGTAAGTATGCTGATCTATATGTATCGATGATAATATAAATTAGCTTTTAAAAAACTTTGTCCAAGCATAAGATCGTCTTCATAACCGGTTTCCCAGTCTCAGTTGGTTCTTTGGCAGCGCACCAGTCAAAACTCTGGAACAGTTTAAGAATCGAAGCTCTCAGGAAAAGATTGGAAGACAAAAAAGTTGGATTTTTTTATTCAGTGAAAATTTTCTTATAAATAGAAAGTGTTTGTAAAAAAAACTAAAATAATTTTCTAACGTTTCACAGTTTATTGTTTAAAAGAAATATACTATTTTTTTCAATAAAAAAGTTCGTCCCGAATAGTATGAGCATAATGCCCCATTTTACTAACGGATATCAAAGACCTTCAACATTCCTTAAAGAGGAAGTTGTTCATGAAGGAACATGGCTCAGATTTACTGAAATCAAGTACTTGGACCCTACAGGAAAGGAAAGGTAAGAAACCATAAAAGATTTTCTTAAATTACCACGAAAATCAAATTTTCTTAAAACCAGGCAATTATATTTTTTGATTTTCTTTTTTAAAGGCTCTGGGAAGCAACAACACGTCAAACCAGAGTTAAAGGAAGTGACACTGATCAGGTAGCCGCGATCGCAATTTACCGTAGACTTCTTCACTATGACGTTATGGTTCTTGTGCGTCAATACAGACCAGCATTGAAAGCATACACAGGTAACCATGGAAACAATCTCAATCTTAATTGTTTTTTTTCATTCCTATCATTTTACATTATAAGCTCTGAATAGTGAATAATTTCTATTTTATAATCCGATATTACTGCTGTTTAGTAATAAGTTTTGAATATTTTTCCAGTTGAATTTCCAGCCGGACTGTTAGAGTCAGGTGAAACCGGTAAAGAAGCAGCAATTCGAGAACTTCGTGAAGAAACTGGTTGGCATGGAGAGGCAACTCACATGAGCTCAAGACTTGCAGTAGACCCTGGTTGCTCATCTGCCATCATGAGATATGCCACAGTAAAGGTGTGTGTGCTTTTATCTTCTTAAAAAACTTCTTACGAAAAAAATAACATGTTGCATAATAATAACCTTCCATTCATGTGATCTTTCCAAAAAAATATTCATCATTTTTCTTATTCATCTTGATCGTCCTAAACCAAAAGTTTAAAGAAATCATGAGAGGAGAGACGATGATGAGATGTGGTGACGAGAAAAGAGTTTAAAATACAGACAGAGATTTAATACTCATCTGCTCAAAACCCAAGACTATCCAGTTTTCATCTCTCACAATCAGTCTGTTAACTTAAAAGACATGTAATGTAGCATCATATGAAAAAAAATTGTTGTGCACATGTCGCATTCTAACAGTTTCAGACTCCAAAACCAAATGCGTAATAATCAGGATTTTTCTTTAACTTATTTCCAAACACCATAACAGTAAATGAGAGATTAAATGAAAGATTTATCATTTTGTGTTTGACCAGAATGAACTATTGCATTACATGAAAGTATATAAGATGTTATATGATACATGGTACATATCACCGTAATTAATAACGTAGACCAAACTGCAATTTGAATTTTTGTAAACGTTCGTAGAAATTATAATAGCATTTCCTAATGTCAAATGCAGATTATTTTATTCACAAGCAAAATGTTTTAATGTCCATTTGTTAGCGTCAAAACTTATGTCTACGACGCTATAAAACGGTTTAGAAGATCTTAAAAGTCTAAAGTTCAAACAGAAGATCTCTAAACTAAACTTCATGTCAGATGTTGATTTATTTAATCCGTTCGTCTGATACTCCACCACACTTTACTCACATGTACCTATTTTAGTACACTTGCTTAAAATTAAAAATGATAAAATGATAACCAGAAAAACAGAAAATTTTAGTTATGACTAATAATAAAAATGGATTTGTGCTTTGTTTACAAAATCTGTTTATAGAACATTTTGTAGGAGAGTTTAAGGGTTAAAATATTAATATTTAAAATCTCCACAGATAAATGGTGACGCTGCAGAAAATCTCAACTCAAGAGCATTGAACAGCGACGGCGAGTTTGTAGACCTTCTCATGGTCCCAGTCTCAGAAATCCATGAGCACCTCAACAGTAAGTTGGACTTGGAATATAGATTACATTAAAAATTGTCATGTTTTCAATAGTTAAAAATATGTTATTATTATTCTTTCATCCTTAACCTCGCAAAAACCTGTCGGTAAAGAACAAGTTGTAAGGGATTTTATCATCATCAGTTTATCAGACATTTAGAAAAAAAACATATAAAGCTGCTTTTAATACTCGAATCTAATCAGTTTTTTTTTGCTAAATGTATTAATATACCGCTGTTATTGATAATTAAAAAGTCTTTTCACCAATCAAGATAAGAAACGCTGCATTGACCGCGGTGAGAATAACAACATGTCTGATGAAAAACGTTTTTAAAATCGTTAAATTGCAATAATAACATTTTAAAGTGCACACCACACAAAAACTATTCATTATGCTTGTTTCACTTTTAAGTATTTAGATTTATATTGCAGTAATATAAAATTAGTTATTTTGCTAAAATATATATATATATTTGGATATATTATTTTGATAACCTTTCTCTTTAACATTTTTTACGCGATCTTGAGAATCACGACATGATTGTGAGCTTCTTTTTCTGCGTATCGTATTTATATATATATTTTCTATAGTAATAGCTTAAGCAGAACAAGCACACCTTGTTTTTTTTTACTTCTAGCTTAATATTTTTTTAAACTTTTTTAATTAAATAAACAAGTGCTGAGGTCAATAAAATGATTTCTTTCTGTTTTTTTTAAACCAGAGCTGACGAAGGAAGGTAATCTTGTTGACTCTCGAGTAGAGGCTTTTGCTATTGGTCTCCAGATGGGATTAAAATTTGCAAAGGATGCAGCAAAAGATGCGATATCCACCCTTCAAGCTAGCTTGCCCTTGGATGGGAGCAGTGTTCGAACAGGTTTTGGAAAACAGATGCAATTACGAGATTGACAGTTCAACTTTATTATTTTTTAAATCATGGGGTTGGTAAAAGATGGAAAAATACAAAAAAAAAGTGTTTTTAAGTTTTAAAAAACCAAGAAAAACAAACAAAAATTGTTATGAGAAAAGAATATACAAACAAAAGAAAACATTTTCATGAGTTTAGTAACAACAAGATGATGTTTTGCTTTAAAAAAACTTAATTGCTTTGTAAAGATAAATTATTTATAGTTGTTTTCTATTGTTGTAAAATTAATAAAAAAATTACTAGCCTTTTGACTCGTTGGAGTATACAGTTACATGGAATATTTACGTAATTGTTATTTAAACTGACTTAGATATTTACTTCCAAACTGGATTTTGGGCTTTAATCGACCAAATTAAATGTGTTAATATTCAATATTATTATTGAATAGTTATAAATATATAAAGTTTGAAGTGCTTTAAATACAATCATATTGTAATGTACATGACAAGGGGGCAACGTGCAACATGAAATGAAGGACTGTTCTCTCGACTCGTAAAATGTTCTAATCATTAAGTTCAATGTCTTTAGTTTATTTATTTCAATTACAAATTTATATTCGTAAATAGCATAGATAACTGTAACACTTTTATTTTAGATGATAGTCTGGTAGTAAACTAATGATATTGCAGTTCAGATGTGATACCTAAGTTACAATCTCTATCCAATTTATCCTAATAAAATAGGCTAATAATGAATAAAAGTAATATTAATTTTTAAATAAAATTTGATATATTTTTTAACGTCATCAATATTCTTTTGCATCTTTAACAAACGGAAATGACATGCATACTTTTCTCATGAAAAAGGAAACTAATGAATCACCATGATTATAATGATAATCATATTTTTTGCTTCTGAATAAAAATAGAATACTATCAGTCCAGCCTATACACTTTCTTTGTCACATTGTTAAAGTTTTTGAATCTTATTTTGGGGAAGTATGCTTCATTTCTTGATGATTCCATTGTGCTTTCCTTTTTGCCTGTCAAATCTTATGAATTATTTTTGAGTATTTTGCTCAATATTTTTTTGCGTAAATCAATGTTTGCAGACTTAGGCTTTATACTTTTATGGTTATTCTGCATTCTAATTGCTTAACTTTCACGAGATGCCAATATGCCATATATGGACTAAATGCTGAGGTGAATGGTGGCTGTGTAGTTATTTGAAGCGTGGTCGTGCGGACATGCCATCGGTAAAAAAAATATTTGTTGAGACCGAATTGGTACTGTTCTTTTTTCAGAGTTCATTGTTCTATAATAATATGTATTGAATATGAAAAATATGCATGAAGTAAGATATTGTCAATATATTGCAGCTTGGAAAACCAGAATAAAACTGTACTTTCAGTTTAAACTATGTAGTTAGAATATAATGGATGGCCATTATGCATTGAAAGTATTTTGTATGAATGAATGATAAAACAATGATAGTGTTAATACAAATAATCCCAGAATATATATTTTGTACTTAATGATCTCTTTTTAATCATAAAACTTTTTCAAAACGGAAGAAACACAGATGATCATTAAAAATTAAAATATATATGAAATGTCAGTCTTAATAAAATGAACATAATGAACAATATCACCTTTGAAATCTTAAACACGATAACCTATAATAATATAACACAATAAAATAATAATATTCAATGTACCTATATAATATACAACGGTATTTTATGACTTTCAATACTACTCAATGTCCCGGTGATTCCATTTCATGTTCTTCTGGTCCTCTTCTTGCTGCTTGTTGTTCACCCTGGCCCTGTCTGCGTTTCCAACACCAAAGACCCCCAATAATGAGTAAAATTATGATGAGTACTGCCGCGATGATCCATGATATTTGTCCTGTTGTCAGTCCAGTGGAACTTTTCTCTCCGCAATATCCATCATCTAACTTTTGTTCCGTGCATGTGCAAACCCCGTCATACGTCCCATTCTCGAAAATCGTGTGCGTCTCATTGGGCATACACTCAGCCCCTTCCACGCATCCAACTGTTTGTCCACGATCTGTCATCAAAATTGTTTCAGTGGCATCTTCACTGGATATATCCAGATTTGAAATTCCGGTTTTAGTGCTGCACTCTGCTCCGTCCCTTCCTTCACATTTTTTCGTTCTTTTGTTATATGAGTATGACGAATGCTGACATTCACACGTTTTGTTAATGCATTTTAGACCCGCTTTTTGGTAGCAGGTCATTCCTGGAGCATCAGAGTTGCTGTCACACTCCTTCCCCCAACCTGGTTGGCAAGCCCCTTCATCGTTTTCCTCATGTCCTTCTTCGCACACACAATGATAGTCTGTGACTGAAGGTGATGAGCTGTTTTCATTTAACTTGGTCGCACTGTTGACGACACACATTGCCCCAAAAATACAAATATCCCTTCTTGCTTCATCAGGATGCATTGAAGTGTTGGTGTTGCAGGGACCATTCAATTTTGTTACACATACCGATCGGTCTGGGTCATAGGATTGGATTTCTGGGAAGTTGCAATCACAGGTGCCCGCGTCTGAACACCTGAGCGACGGCTTGCAGCGTTGAGCTCCATCACATGAAATACCATGATCTTTGGCACAAGTTCCAGATGGAGTGGGGGCATATTCGTCATTGCAAACGCATGTTGACTTTCCGTTCGCAGTTTGGCATTCTGCGTTTCTAACGCACTTGTTCGATATACAGGGCTTATCAGCATGTCCAACGCAGTGTCCACTTTTGTAAACCGTATTCTTACTATTGCACTCGCACAAATTTTGGTTACTACATGTTAATCCCAAGTTCTCTCTGCAGTACGACGTGGAATTGCAGCTTTGATTCATCGTTTTTTTGGGGATACAGGCGCTATTATTAGATGTCGGCATGTAATCTGCCCTGCAACTGCAACGACTTGTGGTGCTGTTGCAGAAAGCATTTGTAATGCATTCCAGTTTAGGTGGAGTCGGTCCTTTTGAATTAGCCACTTGGCTTTTTAAAGTCTGATTAGTAGAAGACATGTTTGTTGAACACACGGCGTGCGCCAAAAGTTTACAAGAAGAACCATTTGGTTCAACAATCGTCGATTTTTGGTCGGAGCACTTGCAAAGGTTTTTAAAACACGAAAACCCTTTTTGTGCGTTGCAAATGTAATGATGTTCGTCACAAGAGAATCCATACCCCACGATCACAGGTGGTTTCGTCGTCGGTGGTCTGGTCGTTGTTGCTGCTGTGGTGTGATGGGGCATTTCGGTGGTTTTAATATGGTCCTTTGATTTGGATGAGTCTTGCTTTTTTGAGACAGTACTAATGATAAGGGCTAACCACAAAAAGAAAATTAGAGTCACTTCTTTCATTTTGAACTGATTCAATTCCAAATAGAGTCAAAATATGTTTATATAGTACTAATGGGAATCATGGAAAGTCCGTACACTAAAAGTACTATTAGTTATGCTAAAACGAACTTTTATAGTTTTTTACTAATTACTTGGTTTTTCACACACAATTTTAAAATGGGAATGTAAGTTATGTGTAACTGTAACTTTAACAAAGTGTAAAAATAAAATGATGATTTTCAGTTCATGCTGTTGTTATTAGTGGTCAGTTTTGAGATGAAAATTAGTTCACATTCACAATATGGTTTTTGTTGGATTCTGTATCCATTTGCTGGTAGCTGTATGTAGCTACCTAATTTTCCTGGTATTATCCCTTCTCGAATTCTTTAATTGAGCAGCTTAGATGCCTTATAATTTTGCCATGTATGTCTATCTGTCTGAATTCTAAAGTGATTGCATATTTGTCTTTCTTATTGCATACCGTAAAATCTCTAATGAAAGCAGCCGCGCCATTTTGTATCAATCCATTCTTTTAGCCCGACAACGCACTGGGTTTATTGTAGGAATTTTGGGATTCAATTTAATGTAAAGTCGGGTTAACCATTGCTAAAATGTATTGAAAACAATGATACCAAACACAATTTTTCAATAATTTAACATACTTTTCATGGCGTTTTTATCTGCCGATCACAAAATGGTAGTACTAATTATCAACTTTCAACGAATTTCACCAAATTATGAATTATTTTGACTTAAAGGGATGTTTGGAGGCTGCGTTTATTTGGCTGAAATTCAATTTTCCCATTGCGTTTGGTTGAGGGACTGTTCTTATTCGAGGTTTTGCGGTATGCAATAAAAATCGTTTTTCGGGGAAGATTTTTCTTATGGAATACTACCGATTTTCTGACTGTTTGCCAATCTACTTCGGCGATTCGATTGCACTGGTTTAAACGGAATTAATGCTCGTTTGTCTTCAACCTAAATCAAGACAATGGATTCCTTGAATTTGTCGATGAAGAAAAAATCGGATAGCAACGCAATGTATGTAACTTGCAAGAAGCAGAAGCTGAAGTAGATTGTAATTGCTCGGATAACTAGAACTGCATTTAATTTTACGCTATAATAAAATTTATCGTTCTAGACACACATCCATTATTTTAATGACTACTGGTGACGAACTGACTTACGTCAGTTAAATTTAAAGAGATACATACTTGAATAGGTAACTAAACAGCACCATGTAAAACAAAATAACCGCGGTCGTTCATGATTAGCAGACATCATAAAAGATGGCATCCGCCCGTATTTGCTACGCCGACAGTTTATTTCCTTTAATAAAATGGTAACTTGATGAAATCGATAATATGCCACGTCTTCCAAGACAAATGCGTCGCTAACGATAACTGTAAGTACTTTATCCAATCTATTCCATGTCAATAAATTCAAAGATTCGAATGCTTACTTAACGGGTTAAGTTGGTCAAGCAAATTTGTTTGAGACATTTTTACCAAAAATGATGTAATGGTATTTCATAAGAGCTTAGGAGTGTTATGACTTTCACATAAAAACATAATACTGTTATGTGACGACTGAGATATAAAATAATATAATATAGTCATATAAAATAAACTATAAAATAATAGTCATTACTTTCCTTAATGCGTCTTACTCTAAAATCTAAATTTAAAGTTTTGCACATTTAATTCAACTCTTTTTAAAATCTACAA
This sequence comes from Entomobrya corticalis, assembly GCA_034694325.1. Classification (NCBI taxonomy): domain Eukaryota; kingdom Metazoa; phylum Arthropoda; class Collembola; order Entomobryomorpha; family Entomobryidae; genus Entomobrya; species Entomobrya corticalis. The sequence continues at coordinate 9,801 of JAQFYG010004941.1, forward strand.
TTAACTATAGTCAATTTATGCTACAAAAATCTAAATAAAGCCAGGTAATGTCTGTAGGTATGTATATGTAAGTAGTATTTTTGTGTATTTGAGAATAATTTTGTTTATATTTTTCAAGTCAAGTGAGAAGCTAACAAATGAAATGAAAAGGAGTCATCGGTTTAAAACCAATTTCATAAGAAATACGTATAGCTCGGGCCATCGGGACAGATGCCCTGCAATATGGATGTATTATGATCTGAAATTTCGTTTGTTTGAAGTAGCATTGCGAATTGTAAATATGTGCAGATATTTTTGTCCGGCTTAATAATAAAGTATATCGTTTATCTACCTAAACAAGCAGGTTTAATTTCATTTCTTTCTTGAGTTTGTAATCTAGTTATGTACAGATATCCATCAGCACTTTATATCTTAACTTCCACGACAAAATTTTGCATATGGAAATACATTATCATTTAAAATGGTCATAATGCTTCATACTTTACTCATAACGTGCTTAAATATCAGCAAAACTAACAAGTGGCAAAGAAAGAAAGAGCCGGCAAGACCTTTTTGAGGTGTTATATGTAATGCTACGTAATCATCTATTCTTTTATGTTTTTTATCCTGTTATCTTACTATGAGCTGGAGTGACTCAAGATGA
>JAQFYG010004942.1:0-10443 GCA_034694325.1 Entomobrya corticalis
TAGGGAACATTCGCAGTTTCAGATCCAGACTAATTTGTTATTAGTCACTGAACCAGTATGCGTAGCATATCGAACTGCTTTCCTACTTACTTTAGTTTACTATTAACTTAAACCAGATTACTTCCGACTTAGCGGAAAATATTTATAATTGTTTTTCTACGTTTCCATTATTCCTAATTGTAAGGAAAGAGCTCTTATCCAAAAGGAAAACAATCTAATGTTATGAATATCAAGTATTTTTATTCAGTATTAATCTTAAAGCAATAATCGATTCTTCGTTTCCTTTAGAATAAATATCTACACTATTCTATTTAACCTATACCTACTTATTCTATCTTGTGTCAATTTACTTATATGGCTATTTTGTGTATTTGATTCTCATAACAATACCACATTAAATCAAAATAATGCACTTCATTTAAAAAGTACATGGTTTGAATACAGGTCCTAAACATCAAACCCGTACAGTGTCTGTTATAGTTATTTGTCAGTTGCATGCATGTCTGCTATATCGAGGTTTGACTGTATGTTAATATAAAGTTACACGTAATTTTAGTTGAGGTGTGGCATTTTCAAGGTTGGTTACCCAAACAAATAAAAAAACAGAGAGAAACATGTATAAATTCTTTTTATTTCATTTTCGTCTTGATATCCTTGACAACTTTAGATTGCATGACAAACTGTAAAGATGTTTACTATTTCCATCGTTGAATTTTGGATTATTAGCAAAAGGGTAAGAATCCTAAAAACTACAATTTTAAGAATCGTAGTCAAAAATGATGGCAATATTTTTTAGTTGCCTATTTCTCAGCTTGCGTGTTACTTCGTGAATTGTGTGATTCTATGCAATTGTGCTAATTGAGTTTTTCAAGCAGTGTTTTTTATGTATCCCCGAAAGAAATATAAAATATAACGCAAACAAATATACACCCTTATAAGGGGTAAAAAGATTCCAATGTTTACTTCTGTTCAAACTAGAAAAAATTATAACATATCCTGCATTTTTTTTTATTTCAATGTGTTTTAATTCAGCCAAAAATATTCACAATGTTTATTGCCATACTCTATGTGTAAACGTGTCTTAGATCGCGTGCAAAATTCTTAATTTCGAATCCTACTAAAAATCACCTACTAAAAGTAATGACGTAAATTGCGCATTATTTTAAGTATTTCATTTTCTCAATATTAACAACCGATTGTGAGAAAATATATACAGTCGAAGCTCGATGTAACGGACAAGCAGGGGATAGTAGTTTGTTGTACGTTATAGCTATTGTCTGTTATATGTATAACAAACATGTCCATTATAAGTGTGCATGTATGCTCACATTTCAAGGCCCATTTTGAGAATTAAACACAGAAGTACGGGTATTTCTGGGATACTTTGCCAATGTTGGGAGGAATGTGAGTAAACGGAAAGAGTGAAGTTATCTGAGCTTTGTTAATTTAGATACATACATCAATGGCAGCGTTAAAATTACTGATGGGCCGTCTCTGCCAAATAACGGATATGTCTGTTATTAAGCAGAGACCTCTGAAAATCACGAAAATACTCGTTTTTTGCTTGTTTTTGGGTGTATGTCCGTTATATAGCGCGAAAATGCTTGTTGGGATCATCAAAATGTGTCCGTTTTGGGTATTTGTCCGTTATATAGTGTCCGTTATATGCATTGTCTTTAACATGTGAAACCCTATCTCGCTGGCACGGATTCTCACATTGTGTCTGTTATAGCTATTTGTCAGTTTATATGCATTTCTGTTATATCAAGCTTCGACTGTAAATGGAACTTAGACTTTGGCCAGCCAAAAATGAAGAATTAATTTTTACACGGGGCAACAACAACATCGATAGTGAAAAAATGAGTGACAATCAACAAGAAAGAAGGCCAATAACCGACAGTTTTTGTTGTCGTCATTAAGCATACAAAACGATAAAAGGACATCTGTTGGACAGTTTATTTTATTTTTTAAAGAAAATTTAATTTTCCTGGGATATGACAATCATCATGGCATGTCCAGTGATCGTCTTTGAGAGACAAAACGAATTGTAGAAACTTGACAAACAAAGTCTAAACGTTAGCAATAATAAAACATTTATTGAATAAAAATTAAACAAAATTTCTTGCTCGGCTGTAAACACTGTGCCCGGTATTGATTGGCTTTAAGCTTTTTTATCAACATTTTTGCAATGTATAAGGAAGCATATTAACTAAATGTTATATTGTACATTATGAAAACACAATGACATTATTGCATTTTGACTAGATCGATAGCAAAACCGTTTTTTGCAGAATACCCACAATATGGAAAACACCGGGTCCAAAAATGTGGTTAATCAAAGAGTAAAAAAATTTAATCTAGACAGATACATATTTTTAATAGAATAATATCTTGGTCAAAAATGAAGCCTGCCAATTACTGGACGTTTGCATGATTCTGCGTTCAGAATAAAGAACGGTAGTGTAGTTTTAACTCTATGAGATTTTCATATTCAGATAACGCAATAATGATTTGAGGGCACTAACGAAACTTGTAGCAGTCGAATGCTCTTGGTGACTACATCCACTAGCCGCTAAAACGTAAATTAAAGATTACTTATCACAAAAATCATCCTTTTGAATGTATTTACTTTCAAAGGATTATGTTCTTGAGTTATATCAAAATTATCTTTTGCTATTATTTTTTACATATTAACCAGAATGAGGGTCCCGAATATAATATGTGGTGTAGAAGTATTAATATTGCAGTGAAAATTTTATAATCTGTTGTAAAATTAAGCAAATTGTGAAATATTTAATAATTCCAGTTTTTAACTATACTCGTTCACCCTTTTCACATTTCACATACTAGCAATCACATGCAATCCTTTGCATGTGTGAAATAACAATTTTATGTCCAATTCCAATTTACATAGGAATAAATTAAAAATTAAAAATACATGAAATATTATTTTTAAAGGTGAAATGTACCATGTCCTTTCCTTTCCTTAATAACTTTAAGGAATATCGATGAATTAAATCATCAAGAGTGAAAGGTAAGTCATAGTCATTTAATTATTAATTTTTGTTTTAATTAGCTCAGCTTTTAATTTTATTTAAATTGTTCCTAGTATTATTTAAATGTAACGAGAATGAGCAATGTTTTCGTTTTAAAATTGAAAAACTGTTTTTGCTATAAAAAGCAAGTCACTTTGTGAATTTCCGTAAAAATATAGAAAACCAAGCAAACTACATTTTATTATACGTTTTTATTGTTGTTCAATTATTTTTTATATCAAATTCCACCAAAATCGAAGTCTTTTTTTCGTGCTTTTTAGTACCAAATGTTGACATATTTTTTTAAATGTCGTATATTTTTTACTTTTTTAAACATTTTTTAATAACTTTTTAATAACCATTTTATCAAATTGTGAGTAGTTTCTATATTATATAGATTTTAATGGGCAATAGTTAAATAGAAAGTTTGTAAATGTTGAAAGGAAAAAGCTTTCATTCCTCCAAACTAATCAATTTGATGTGAATATAACATAAGGTGATGTTAAAATTGGTATTAAAAAAATACTATATGCTTACGATTGGCACCATGTAGTCCAATAATTTGTTATTATTATTTACATTAAGCCTGATAACCTGTTAAATTGTCAATTAAAATAAATGTGATGTTTCATGATAAATATATATTTATTTCGATTTCGTTTTTTGACTTTTACAAATTGAAAACAGAATTTTCATTTGTCATGTTATCATCATTATTAAATTTACAAAATTATCGTAATTCCCAACAAAACGTGATTTCGTAATTTTAACGTTTGTCAGTGTTCAACGTCATTGTATTTTTTTGCTGATTTTGGTAGTGTGCGGACCATCCAGAAGATTGCTATATGCAGCATTAGTGGAAATATTAAAAGCTGAATTGGAAGTATATGGTAAAATAACCTAAGCGTGACTTTCTGAGTTTCGCAATAAACCTTTAGACAATCCTGTCATTATTTACATCCATAAATACTACACAAATTAAACTCTAAGTTTAAGGTATTTGACGAAAGCTGAAAATTGCATTTAAATTTTCGTTATCATTATTTCTCTTGAAGAAGCTGTAATGACTTTTAAGCATGCTCTATTACAAAAGTAATAGCACATTTTTGCCTCGCATTCTACAGTTGTAAGTTTTCTTTGAGATATAAACCCTATTGCAATATTTACCATGGTAAAATCATTTATAAAGTTCCCTCAGCAAACTGAATCTAGCTTCATTATCTGTTTTTAACCTTATTTTGCTACAATGCTATCCTTACAATGCATACAAAACATATTTGTATAATTATTCTGGAGGAACATGCAAATACGTCCGCCTTAAAATCCCCACATAACTTGCAAATGATACTGCAATTATTTTTAATGGATAATATAAGAAAGAGAAGTACAAGTCATGATAACTAATGCAGTAGCACTCACAATAAGAGATTTTACAACAATATAATAACATGTGGCCGTTCGATCAAATAGTTGCCCGATTAAAATCAAATCTCACATTGCCCTATATTGATTCTAAAATATTCTTGGCCAGCATTCAAAGTTAATCGATGAAATGGGTATCGGTCAAGTGCTCCATTGAGAACTCACCGTACAGGTCAGAGAGCGTACAAAACATAAGGATTTCTACTTGAGAGAATGCCCTTCTGAAGAGTAAACAAAACATTGAGGATTTTGATGACAACGACCTGGATAAGAAAATATAACGATGTGAGAAAAAATGGAAAACACGGAAGTTCAGAAATGATTACTTGAAGTCAAGTTCTTGTTATATATCACCAGTAGACTCTTACCGGATCTTACAAGTTCATTGACTGGGCATCAAAGATGAAGCCGATGAACAAGAGCAATATGAATACTGACCTTAACCCAACAAAAGAGGGCTTTTTTGGTCTACTGCAGATCGCAATGTGGTTATACAAGTCACTGAACACCTGAAAGAAGGAGGTTTAATTTGAATTTCCGGAAGTATTTTTTATATTTGTTAATGTCGCGTTTGGCCATATGGAGCTGTTTTTTACTCCTTGTGAATTCCAGCTATCGGAAAAGGAATTTTTTTTTCCTGTACAATTGACTTTTATTTTCTATCTATCGAGTGTAATATTCCAGTATATCTTCCACTCTTCATAAACCAGCAACTGTTGACATATTTTTCAATGTCGTTAATTATTTACATGCATTTTCCGCTATTTACAACGCTTTACTAGATTGTTAGTAGCTCTGCCATTATATGAATTTTTAATGCTTAATACATAAATATAATCTTGCTCGATTTGAAAATGAAATTGGCCATTCCTCAATTACAACACATTCGTATTTGGCAGCAAGATAACTTGATGTTTAAATCGGTGTTAAAATACGATCAGTTTGCGAAAGACAGTATTCAGGTCTTTGTTACTATTTATTATCGAATCCAAATTTGATAACCTGCCAAACTATCATCAATCGAAATAAAATATACACCTTAATGATAAATATGTTACGAATAATAATTTCAAGGTTTTTTTATATACACAAATTTCATATGACAATAAGTTTTTTACCTCCTAGTCATAAAAATTATTTATTAAAAAAAATATATGATGATTTTCGGAAAACGGTTCCAATCGTTAAATGTTTTTTTTTGTTGTCCAGTTAAAATCATTGATTTTAAAGACATTAAAAAATCATATTTGTTGTTTGTCTAGAAATCTGGTACTGTTTATTTTATATTTCTTCAAAAGTAGCTTCTACATAAAAAGAAGATAGGTTAACAAGGATTGTGCTTACATCTCCCCATTTTTCATATTTTTCTTTTGGTGTATCTACAACTTCATTAGTTCTTTCATCTCTTTTTTCAATATTTCTGAGATCTAAGATCTCAATCTTAAAATGTGCGTAAAAAGGTCTGTACAATGTGTTCATTTACAATAATATTTCGTTCCTTGAAAATGTGCACAGAAAAAGAAACAATAGCTTCTAGAGAACAGGTCTCCATATGATTTATACAAAATATTATTATATAGATCAGCGGCTTGGAGAAAATTTATTTACAAGTGAAAAATAGACACAGATGATAAAACACAAAACAGACTGGAAAAAGTTATGGAACCTTTGCCATGGTATTTTGTATATTTTCTAATTGGTTGCTTTGTAGACTTTAGCATTCTTCATAATATTATTATTATTAATATACAATGCTTTAGATTTACATGTTAGATTCTTTGCAATTCTATTGATTATTTTAGAACGGTAGTCATCGCATCGTTTCCATCAGTTATGGTCCCATTAATCAGCATCAATACACTAACAGGCTCCTTTATAAATTATACATAATTTGAAATATCAAGAACAACATATTTGTTGCTAATTATGTTATCAACGTTTGTAAGCTCTCGATGCCATTTACGTAGCGGTTTTTTAAACTAGTGCATCAATTTTAGATGACCGTATTTCCGAGGGTTTACAATATACAGCAAATGTTGTTACATGTTTAGATAGTACTAACATTTGTCTATATTAACTGTATCTGTTTACAATCTTGCTTTCGTTAGTACGAGAGAAACATTAAATCTACTGGAAAAATGCAATTTCCCAACCGTACCACTAAAAGATACGCATTAAGGTATGTAGGGATGACCAAACGATTGTGCAAACTAGTTAAGTACTTAAAAATTAAAAACATTTGTAGGATGTGCAATATAACTGATCCTATGTAACATGTCCAAAATCAGCAGACAACGTTACCTGTAGTTTATCAAAATATAACTTTAACCTCTGGTTCTAAAACACTTTACTCTAAGGGCACCGTTGAATTTGACAAAATGCAGAAAAACCCGATATGCTGACATTTTTCAGCGCCGCCTGCTGATCTCATACAAGTAAATTAAGTATTCACGCATTCTGTACATAAGGCGTTTTATAACCTTCAAAAAGATATGCAACACCTTTCTTCAAAAATGTTAACCTTGACTCCATGACAGAGTTTGTGTTCACATCAAATTTATTTTCTGCAATTAATGCTTAATTTTCAGTTTCGAGTTTTTTTTCAAACGAAATTTTTTAAGCAACGACAAACGATAGAGGTAAAATAATTGATGTTGCAACAAGTCCACAACTTTAGCTTATACATGCAAATAAATTTGTAGTAACTACTGCATCTTACCTACGTAATACTGGCACACAAAGTTGATGCAACATATAAAAAACGGCTTCGTAATTTGATTTTACTAATTTTAGTGGTAGTTCAACCAAAGATATTTAACTATAAAGAATGTACTCAAAATAGACGGAATATGATTCAGAAATAAACTAGATAAATAAAATTATACTATGATTGATCTAAAACTTGCAATAACTTTTAGAGCAAATCTGCCATTGTTTACATCCGAACATATACAAAATAAACTCTAAATATATATTTTTACACTTTCAAAATTTCTTCAATATTTCTTTGTAATTTTTGCGCTTAAGATACTGCAAGGGTTTTTAAGCATACTCTATTACAAACGTAAAAACACATTTTTATATAATATTTTTAGTGGCAAGTAGTTTTTGAGATATGAATCCCAATTGCAATATATGCCTATTATGTTTGCGGTACTTCTTGTACTTACAATATTAGAAACAAAAAATACGATATGAACATCCGAAAACAAGAACAAATATGATCTAACCCGTCAAGGGAAAGGTCATGTGAGATAATGCCGTAGTATTTACAATCAGCTTCTGTAGCAACATGAAGAGGTAGAAACGAGCACATTGGTGTTTTTAATTTTCTAAAAACATCTATCCACCAAAAACTTCTAAATGCGCTTAAAAGTTTTGCAAACTCTAACAGCTAATCATCCAGATCCCTTGAAATATTTAGCTTATGTACTTTTTCTTTATATTTATCTTGTTTTCTTTTCAGTTATTATTATGATTTGCTGCTTTTTTCAAATATTGGCCATTTGTCATTTTTGTTATTATTTTCATCATGCGCTTTATCAACATTAATTTAACTCACAGCTATATAATTAGGAGCATTTCAATGCTTTTACGATAGCAGAAAGAGCTAAATTTAGCACATTTTATTTCTACGAAAGTTATTGTTATTTGCTAGTATTTACGTCAAAAAGATTTTAAAATGGTGAAAAATCTACATCACAACAAGTAGATTGTTGGTCAATGTGTGGAACCAGGGGTAAAATACAAATTCAAAAAGGATACGGAAATCGTGGAAATCTTAGTAGATTTTTATCAGTTAGTCGAAAAAAAGTTTGTCGAATTAATCATTTAGTCTACAAGTATTAGTAAGATAGTCATTTAGTAGAAAATAACTAGTGGAACATAAATGGTCAAATTTTGATATGCATGCTGCATTTATAATACTAAAGGCACTGCATTTCTTGATGATGATGATCATTTCATAAATTTCATCCATTACATGATGCTCCTGTACTTTATACAATCGTGTTGTGTTTGTCAGTAAGATTGCAGTATTTTTATTCGAGCTCGTTGCTTTGTTTTTGGAGAGAATCTCTCCGGCCACATCTATTAGAATTCGGAATAGAAAATGAATGATCAATATAGGGATTGTTTATGCTTATATTATTGATGTTTTATCACTCGTAATATATGTCTAAAATAGCATAAATAAAGTGCTCGTTTTGAGTTCCTAATATACCTCCTGTCCGTTTTTTAGAAGCTGATATGAAAGGGTAAAACATTTCGCGTGACTTATGCGACAGTTAATACATAAAAGGTCAACAATATTAACAATCCCATAATTTTGATATAAATTGTTCTATTATGCTCAATACAACTTTGTGCTGCTGTGCTGTACTGCAATTTATTGTCGAAACATGACTCATCAATGGCGCTTTATGGCATTATCTGATCTCCTGAGTAATTATCCAAGGGTGGCGTAATTTATTAAATAAATATAAATATAACTCTTTTATAATACTGGATGTTATTTAATTATTTAATTTATTGAATTCAAATTGTAGCCGCATTAAAAGTAATGTTATGTTTAAATTAAAACATAGTTTTTAAAGTGAGTAAATATATTTTACTCAACATGCTCATACGTTATATTTATTGTTAATATTAATCATGATAATGGCAATGGTAAACTATATTCGCGTGTCAAAAGCTTTCACAAACAGCTTTAAAGCCGTCTATCCATTTTTGCAAACTTTTCTGCTTTTACAACCGACAAGAAGGGAACAAAAAACTAATTTGTTTTAAATCAAAAGAAATCAAAATAGTTCATGTAATTCAAAAATATTTATTCATAAGTTTTGAGGGTCATCAGAAATTATCGAAAGCCAGAGCAGCTGACCAGAAAACTCAAAGATCATTATAAATTGAAGTATTCATGGAATTGGGAGATCAGATGCCAATACGTTTAAAAAGCATGAAATGAGGCGAATTAAACTGAATTTTGCAAAAACGTCCACTGGTAAAAATTGCTGCTTATCATGAATAAATTAGACATAAAGCTTGAATATTCTTTTGTCTTTTGTGATTATCAAATAATAGTTTATTATCCAGCAGCTACAAAAGCAAAACCAAACTGATCTTCGTGACAACAAACTTCTCTGAAAAAATACACATTTGCTTTTTGAATGCATTTCAATTCTTTTCTGGCACTCTTTCTCAATAACAATTTATGCCTTTGTCTGCATATATTTATACTTGTAAATACTGAGTTGCCAGAGTTGCAACATTATTCATCCGTTCGTTTTCATGACAGATTTTCTTTCAAATTTAACTAAAAGGTGATGATTAAAAAAATTAAAAATAAAAATGGATGAGTTGAGCTACAAAATATTGCTCAATACATAGTAATTTGAAACAAGGACTCTATAGTTCAAAATATACACCATTCACTTTTATTTTATCAATACTAAAAAATATTGAAATCTGTATCAATTCTGTATCTGTATCTGTATCAATAATCAATTCTGTAGAAAAAATTATGCATTTTTCAGCAAGCTTAATTTTAAAGGTTACTTATGTTCAACGACGCTAAATTTATTTTGTTCAGATAAAAGTATGAGGTTACTCTAGGTCAACATCTTCTATCTCAAACTTATTGAGTAAACTAAACATAGTGACTCTTAAAAATTTACTAAGCCGACGATTTCTATGATATTTTCACTGCAATATTTATTCAGATTGTTCATGACGTAAAAGAATCTAGATATTTTCTCAATGGACACCTTTGTTTTTGCTCAAATATTTTGCAAAGGTCCAAATTTACACTGCAAAAGTCAGGATAAAATGTTACTTGTAAAAATAATGAAAGGTTGAAGTTGAAGTCTAAATTAAAGTGCGTATCTGAGCTTGAGCTTGAATAGAAAAAAGTGGATCCACGAAGATTCCCACTCTAAAATTCCCACTACGAAGATTCCCACTCGAAGATTCCCACTACGAAGACTCC
>JAQFYG010004943.1:0-10442 GCA_034694325.1 Entomobrya corticalis
GACTTCCTATTGGCAGCATGGGAGGAAGTAAGATCTCGGGAACATCCCATTGAAAGTATGGATACGGAGAATCGCGATGAAGAAACTGAAACCTTGCGTGGTCTCCTAAATTCCGGAATTCGGGGAAACGAGGTTAGCAAGGCAAAACTGTTTTAAAATCAATTAAAATGAAAATTTTAAGACTCAGCAATAAAATCTACTCCATACAGTTTTTTCTGTCCGATAGTTGCTGCCAGTGTGATATTTCTAGCCAAAACCTAGATATAAGCATATTAAGTATTTAATGCAAGCCCAATGCCAAAAGAAGAGTAACTTTTAGGATGGAAAAAATTGTAGAATTTTTGGAATTTGTAATATCGTAAATATGTTTTGTGTATTATGCTTTTTCAGATGCAGCAGTAGAACTATCCTGGCAATGATTACTTTGGCAGAGAGTGTTACTTTGACAAGCTCTTATAGTAATAAAGGTAGGCGTAATGTATTATCAAGGAATTATTGAAAGCTGTATTTATTTGTGGAATAAATTATTAATGTTAATTTTGTTATAAAAGTGTTAATGGATACATAAACTCAAGATTTGCTAATGTACTTGTTTTGGCTGATAAATTAAATACTTAAAAACAAACTACATCGAAAAATGTCAGTAGTAAAAGAATGAATATACGTTCTAAATATTTTGGCAAATTATGTAATTTTTGTATTACAGGGATAGAAATATGGAAAAAAAGTTCTTTCATATTTTAATTTGAGATATTATTAGGTAGCATGTAAATGCGTTCAGTTAGCTTGTTTAAATATTTTAAACAGGTTATAAATTGGTATTAAGGACATTTACATTTTAATAACAAATATCGGAATTATGCTTGCTTGACATTTTTATATATAACAACTCTTACATCATATCCCTTTTGTTAATGTCCCACTATGTTATCGCTTGTCATCTCCTCAATAAGTGTGATGTTATGTTACAATAAACTGATTTGAGATTGTAAATTTCATCAACCTTCAGTACTAAGGGATTAAAATAGCTTTAGCATAGGGATTTAAGTTATTTCTTGCAAAACCACAGGTTAAAATGATGAATCATATTGTTTTTGAACTGCTGCGATAAAATAGAGTAATAAATTTTGGTAATTATATTATGATTTATATTACGTATCATGAGGAATTCATATTTAGAGTGTGTTGTATATGCAAAAAACAAAAACAAGATGGCAAGTCTTGGGAACGACGCAGTTTAAATATATCAAAATATTCTTGTAAGCATTATTAGTTAAAACATTTTTAGTTATTATAAATAACATACTTTTTGTTTAAAGCCTAATTCCTATTGTATTATAAGTTTTAGATTTCTGCAGTACTAAAGGAGGTAAAAAACTTTTCAAAATGCTTTGCACATATATACTTTCATTATAATGTTAAAGTACATATTTGCAGTGTAGCTTAGCTTTATTTCATAGCCTTATTGTGTTTAGGTACAAAATATGCGCACATGCGGAATAAATAAATGGTAGGCGTTAAGTTGAGCGTTTTAGTGGAAAAAAAAGATATGCTAAATTTGTTCCAATGCCCAAAAAGACTTAAAAACAAAGAAATTCCACCAAGCTTTAGTACACAAAATTTTATCTGTATAAACTTTTTCAGGCATTATTATGGTACTTATAACACTTTATTCTTTATATGCTGAACTTTTGCTTCTCAAAGCAGTAATTATAGTTGGGCAGTAAATAGAGTTAAAACTATTTGTAACGACCGATAGACTTCTCAAGTTAAAAATTAAAATGAGCACATTATATAAATTGGGACAAACTCAATAATTTTGGATATGAAACGGCGGTTGCCTTACTATGTATATGTCCCTTCAGTTATAGTTTTAAGAATCAATCAATTCCTTTATACATCAGTTTGTAGATTAGGTTCATTTATTTAAAATCGGTCAGATTTGCTTGGTAGATTTTGTAACGTTACTGACGATGAATGAAACTTTGTATTAATGTTAAAGTTCTAACGCATTGCGTATAAGTCTTGTATACAAACCTCATTGAATATATTACGGCAAATTTATTGGTAAAGTTTTAAATTAAATTGCTTATTGTAACATATAGCAATTATGTAATATAACATTAGTATGTGGACAAAACTTAGGTTAAAAAGTAAATCTATAAGGTTTATATTAACAATTAAAAGTTTGAGTAAATCATCAATTTAAAAACTGTAATTGTGTAATTAAATATAATTGATCGATTGAATGATAGTTTTGTTTTAACTTTAAAGAGATCGTTTTTGAACTAATCATTAAAAATAGTTCGATTTTGCTTTTAAACCTATTTTTAGATTCATCATTCAAAAATAATCTTTTCAACTTTTAATATGCTACTAGATTTGTAATATAGTACGTTATACGAATATGTATCTTTTTAAGTAAAGAAAAATTCTTTAAAAGTTATCAAAAAATCTATTCGATGTAAAAAAAATTTTAAATCTTAAATATAATATTGTGCGATCAAAATTTCAGGGTTAATCAGTGTGGATAATATTTAACAATATAAAAATTAAGAAAAATAATATCTACATGTAATACGTACGAGGGTTATAAAATGCAAAACTCAATATGAAATTGATGTCTGCCTATCAATATTTTATTCCTTAATTTACAAAGATTGGGTACTTGAGATAATAATGTTACGTTTAATGATAATAGTAAAAATCAAGATAAATCTTTTGGTAAAATGTTACTATAAATTGAAACTTTTCAAATTTGTGTGATTCTTGAATAACGCAATCTTATTGATAATAAAAATTTGTATTAAAATGAACTCGTGAGAAAAGTTTTTAAAACCGGCGTTTTTACGACAAGATGTATTTGCAATTTAATGACTAGCTTTTCGTCATTTTTAATTTGTCATAGATAATTGCGTCAATATGATTTTGTATCAAGTGAAGTCACAAAGAAATCCACCATTTAAACACCGGCCAAATCCAAAAGTACCAGATATTGCTGCTACTTTTACTGAATAAAAAACTTAACTTTACTGTTCATCTTAAATGATACATATTATTGAACATTTTAACGAAATTTAGAAACAATTTTTACTAAAAAAACCTATCATGTCATAGTTGGAATGTTGAGCACTGTTGCTGTTGATTGGATATATGAGCTAATTACTGCAATGTTTAATGAATACAGTATAATTTAAGTTAAATTTTTCGGTAAAATGTTAGTATACTTTTGAACTTTTCAATTTTGTGTGTTTTTTGAATAAACCAATTTTATTAAAAATAAAACTTTGTATTAAATGAAGTCATGAAAATTCTTTTTAAATGACATCAGAAGTTTCATTAAAAAGACGAAAAACAAAACAAATAAATTTCCAAAACTTCATGTCGATTAGGCGTGTCTCCGGTGCCGACAGGAGAATACTCTAGCATCAGGGATCGATATCAAACTAAATGACTTACTTACTGCGCGTTATCTCAAACATGAATAATTTATTTTCAGTAAACATTGGCAATAATAAATAAAATATGTTAACATATGAACCTATGATCCGAGAGACACCGTTGAGGCTGAATAATATACATTTTAATTTATATTACATCTTATTTTATCATTATTCGGTATTTTATTTGATGCAAGTAAGTAAGACCATTTTTGAATTGAATTCCCCGTCATCCATAACCCCCAAATCATAAATTTCAAAAGTTTGACCTCTAGAGGTCAAGTGTAAGGTTACGGGGTCATGAGACCATTGTCATTGAATTTCCTGTCATCGATAACCCCCATGTTCTAAGTTTCAGCTCCCTAGCTCCAATTTCTATTTTTGACCCCTTGTTGTAGGAGTCAAATGAGGTCATGGGGTCACCAAACAAAGTTTATTGGATTCCTGGTAGTAGAAAACTCCTGAGTACTAAGTTTCAGCTTGCCAGCACACGTCTTTATAAGTATAGTTGACCTCTTGGGGTCAACAGAGGTCATGATTAAATTTTGCCCAAATTCAATACTAAAGGTTCTTGGTACTCAATAGTTCTGTATGCCAAATTTGAAACTAATCGGATAAAGCGCTCGGAAGTTAGAGGTTGGATACATAGATACAAAGATACACGTGACAGCCATTTCACCCATACCCAAATACATATGCCATCTTCCGTTTTTATTATGACCCTTTCGGATCATAAGCACTTTGAAAACTTAATGTTTAGCACCTGATAATAAAACCTTCTAAAGTTAAACAGACCTACAAATTGCCATTATTTGTTAGTGTTCAAAAAGTACATTCCAACTAATGTTGAGTTACAGAGCGACCCATGAAAAGCAATAAAAACAATATTGTCAGAGTGGTTTCGACTCAAATGAAATCCAAGGGCAACGAGCGAAAGCAATCATCTATTGCTCACTGGGGAAAACAGAATGTTCATTCTGTTAAATCGAAAAGAGATAATAAGCCGTATAGAGCATTCAAATCCGGTAGACAAAATTCTTCAATATTCTAACGTGTGCTTTTACTGTACGTAAAATGCTTGATATTTTGGTAACGTTCTCACATCTCACCGGATGCCAAAATCAAACAAATGAAAACAACCCATCCGAGGAATCGTCCAATAAGTGTCCCTACCACATCTCGAACAAAAATTTCCAGAACTGTTTAAATGAACTGGTATCCAAAATATGTCCTATACCGTGTATAGCGGTGGCTGCTGAACTGGAATGTGGATTTTCCAAAATTTAGTTAACAACAACTCTACCTTATTTTAGGTCTAGAACATAATAATTAAGACGAAATCATATTTGGTGACATAGGTCCCACTTGTTTCCAAAAGCTCGTGGAGCTACTGAACTTTAAATAAAGATAAAATGGTACTTTAGTTTATCAATAAAATAGATTTCGTGTAAACTTAAGCAATAAAATCGTTTGTTTAAAACAGAATCGTCCTTTATTTTCATTTTAGTTAACTACAAGATTCAAATACGAATAAATATAATGAACTTTTTACTTGTCTTTTGTAACATATTTAAACTGTTTGAATATACACTGTCCTTTAATTTTGAATTATCTGTGTTCAAAATAATATGGAACTATATCTGCAATATTTTTCTAATTACCTATTAATGGCAAAATTTCAATTGTATAAGAAATGCTATTAAAATAGAAATTTGATTTCGCTGCCTTTTCATAAACTGATATTCCATAATTAAAAGATATTGGTCTTAACACATTTAAAGATTTTTGCCGTATTTTGCACTTTAAAATTTTAAGGAGTTTTCTTTTACTTTGTTTAAAACTTTGGAGAAACGAAGCTAATATCATGATTGCTAACAATGTATCCGCATGTAAACCAGTGTTTGGAAAATTTATTCGCGATATTTATCTTTTTCCAAACACTGATGTAAACACATAAACATAAACAACGGAGTGTCCCTTTAATTCCTTTTGAAGTGTATAACATTAATAACCACAAAAAGTGTGGTTAGGTTCGTAACTAGGAAACAATCAGATTTACGACATTTCCAAATTGTGTAATTTTGCAAATCGGGGGGAGTAGCAGTTGCAGTCCAATTAGAGCGTTTTGATTGATTTGAAATTTGGATTTGAGATTAGAGTCCAAGCATAGATTTGAGTAGAAGAAATGTTTAACAGATACGACCGTTTTCATTACATACTATCACTATCAAGTTAGATTATGAGTATTTATTTATAAATAAAGTCAGCATATACTGCATAGTAAGCTAATTTGTTGAGTGTCGGTTTATGTTTATAATAAATAATAATAACTTTGTGTTTGCTTGGGAACCTTTTTCGTATTTTCAAAGCTGAAACCAATGCTTTGAGGTTATATTTTTGAAACGTAACGGAATGCACATAAATACATGTTGTTGCTACACAGGTACTTTTACCATAGGTTGCTGATAACCGTCTCGTAGAAGCTTGCAAGAGTTCTACAACAATTAAAGGAGAAACAACAGGCCATAAAAAGAACAAGTGCTCATACATGCGTGAGAAAAGCATAAATACTCATTTAGTTTATCGAAATAACTAACCGATTACCTTTTCAGAATATAATTGGAAGTAGTTTCTGCAATGCCAGTTCTATATTAATGGAACAACTGTTGTCTCAGAAATACAGCATGTACAAATCGTCCAATGCAACGTAGTAAAATAAAAAAATTGGACTGGAAATCTAAAAATGGCAAGCAGTTTGTCTTTTCCTTCCTTTCTCCAGTTCTTCTTGATTAAACCTGACAAAGTAACAACGACCTTCCAAATACAAACTTACTCTGAAAGTTATTGGGTAGGGCGGCCTAACTTTGCAAAAATTATAAAATAACATTAAGTGTATTTTGAATATTTACCTAGTATTTTCGATCAAGTGATAAACACAGTTAATTTGAAATTTCACAACAATTTAAATTTCAAAATAAAAATTATACAACAGTTCATGGTTACACATTTCGTTTTAAATTATTATTTGTTTCTTACCCACAAACATCTCACACTAAAATTCTTTTCATGCCAAAAAACAGGCAGCAGAGCTAGCTGTCGGAATATTTAAAATGGATAATAGTAAAAAACAATATTCCCTTACGACTTTATAAAGCGTTTTAAAGTTGTAACAATAAGCACTTGTCGTTATTTGTTGATGCAAAGCCAAATTGTCGCGTCGTATGAACAATAGTTTTATATTTCAAGGCGATATTGTTCAACGATAAGTTTGAATTCCCAATTTACAATTATAAAGAGCTGGTTTTAATATTAGGGCTATTGTCTTCATAACAAAGACTTTACGTATGAAGGTTTAATAACTTCCCTGCGATTTATTTTTAGAAGATAATAAATTTATATTTAAACGATCCCAGGTGTTTGCAATTTCATATTTATACTATTTCATTATTAAAGTTGGGTTTATGTAGTTCTTATTTTTGAACAAACATATTTAAATGTGTCTTTAAATTTAAATTTAGGTGACATGCCTGTAGATGACGAGTTATTTGGTTAGGTTACTACAGAAAGTGCATTTTTGAAACGTTGTACCTGTTAACCTATGAATTTTTGAAAAACTTTCTGTTCGTCTTTCCACGTACAAATTTTTGATAAATTGAATAACGGCAGTTATCAAGATGGTTGTTCTGTCAGTGACAGACCAGAAAAATAGGTACTAATTAAGGATGTGAATACATGTTAAATGTACTTTACCATAATTTCATCATAACAAAACCACTTCGTATCAAATCATTTAATTTTTAACTTTCGTCTCTATTCAATTTTGAAATTATTATGTGAGTTTTTTTAGCTAGTATTTAAACAACGATTAAGTTGTTAAAAAGATGATTTTAACATTCCTTCTTCGACGAAAAAAGGGCAGTTTCTATTTGTTGTGGTAAATCATGCTGTTTTTGATTTTAAATCGATTTCTACACTGATTGTGATACCAACATACATTTGATTTACGGTGGTAATTTCATAATTATAATTTTTTCTTCTGTATTTTTCATGCCTCAACGAACAGACCTTTTTAAAACTATTTACGCGTCCTTCTTATTCTTACAATTGCATCGTAAAGTAATTATGTTACCAATTTTCCAGTCAATTGCGAAATAAAACAAACAAAGGAATGGCAGAACTAGGATAAATGTATTGAATATTTCCTATGAGATATTTGTATTTTCATAATTTGTTTAATTATTTTTACACCGACAAATTTGGCAATGACAACGCATGAATTTGATGTGCTAAACTTTTTACAGTATTTTTACATGGAACTGTTTCGTATGATAGCTTTTGGAGTACTCAAAAGATTTACTCTGCTAAAACAGTAGGAAGCAAATATTTAAAGGCCATTCACTTTTTTGACTGTTTTGACGAGATTATATTTTATGGCGATCAAAAACTGCTTTCAAAATGTGCCCAGTGACAACGGTTCAGTCGTTGGCAGGATCAAAATGCACGTACCAGTGAAAACGTCCGGTTGGGTAGAAGGTGGAAAATTTCGATATTTTTTGTCAAACATGATGGGGCGGCGATTTCAGAACTGTTAACACTTATTAAATTTTTTAGGTTCTATTATACTGTCAAATGTCTTTGAAAAATACTCAGGAATTTTTTATCTAAAAAATATTTCCTCCTTTTTTTGGAAAACTTATTTAGAAAAAAACTTAAACATTAAAAATTATCAATCATATCAATTGTACCAAAGATATAAAAGCTTTGGAAGTTCAATGCAAAAACGACTTTTGAAATAAAAATATTTTAAAAGTAAACAGAGTACCTTAAACATAGATGTCTCTATGAAACTATCACTTAACGCAACTACGTCATTGACTATTCAATGTGGTTGCCATTGACAGCCAATAAATATATCCGACATTCTTTGATAGATGTTTAAAATTGATTTTTGGAAATGCTTAGCAAACATTTTAGTTTTTAGGGTCCATTTCAGAATTTTGTAATAACCAAAGGAATTGCCCGTAGCTTAAAATTATTATGGAGGCATTAGTCGATTGCCAGCAACAAAATTGCACTCCTCAAAAATTGTCTGAAAACTTTACTGCCTACAAATTATTGGTAAGCAAATTAAAAAATTTTGTATTGTTTAAATCATGAATCTGAAAACCAGTTTTAAAACATTATTCAACTATTTTACACAATTTGTTCCAAATAAACGTATCTAGCATTAAAAATTTCAGTCAATCCTGATTTAAAAACATATTTTCTGTGTTCCAAAACCCAGTTACTGTCATTCATACATTAAACTGCATCGCATTTGTACATTAAATTACTTTTCTTGTTTACCAAATCTATTGAATTTACTTTATAGCTTACTTTCTAACTTGAAGCCTAACAGTACTTATGCAACCGTAATACATTTATTTTGAATTTTGAATTTGATTTATTGGGAAAAAATTTCAAACTACCTAAGCATGAGTGTTCAGCTTACTTCTTAAAAGTAAAAGTAATCTTAATAAATCATGAGGTTCCGTTCTACATTGAGATCTGCTCTCCCACCTAAGACTCGTCTCTTTAGAGAAGGGACACTCAAAGAGGATCCTGTAGAGGTAATCACTTCCCTTGTGATAACCCTTGCGGGAACTACAGGATACCTACCCCGTACCAGCTGCGCACAGCATTCACAGAGCCAAGTAGGATTCGGTAGGACGGCGCCGTACTTCTGCAATTTTTTGGTGAGACCACCTGAGCGGTCACCCATCCAAGTGCAGTTTCTGCTATGGCATTGCTAAACTTGAAGTGATCTTACTAAAACTATCAAACTAGACCAGACTGCCTACCAGTCATCCTAACTTATTGACAAACTCCCAAAAAATGTCATGCACGCTAAAGATCTCTTTACCTTTTGCTTTACTTGTCTTCGTCCTAACTGTCTTTTACTGCATTCAAATAAAGAGTGTCGTCAGTATTGTGAATATACTGACCTTGTGGTGACATCAAATCCATTTGTTCATCTACTGGTGAAGTCAAAGGTTCAATTTGGGTTTCAAAATTAGTACAAAATAGTGCTGTTTAAGTATAAAACAAACCATGTCATATGAATTCGAATTATTCAGAGACTGAACATTAATATTTTACGGTATAAAGCTAATAAAGACTTACTACTGATATTAAATACCTCGAGATGCTGATGGCTGGGATATAGTTGTACGAATCGATTTTAGTTTCATTTGGTTTTCACAGCGTTTTTGCTGCACCCATTCACGTGAAATCGATCCAAACTTTTGTCCAAATAATAAGCAGAAATGGTGTTTATGATTATAGTAAAGAAAATATTGTTTTTACCAATCAAGCAGATTTGATTATTTAAAATTTTTAAGAATATACTATACAGCTTGCACAATGCTTTATAAAGATTTTGCCTGATAATTTCCACGTGCATGTTTGAAATACATTTACTTCACCGATGTTCTTACCTACCTTATTTATAGATCGATTAATATTGTGCTGAGTTTTACCAAGAAGTGTTTCTAAAATATTATTTGCGTCAGCACTAACTAACCTGAGTCCTGGTATTTGAATGCGTCTTTCGATCTCATTTAATTATTTCTCATAACGTAATCGAAGTTGTTGAGAGTTATCAACGGCACAAATATGAGCAGTTTCAGCTATTTGTGTAATTATCTGTTTTCCTCCCCTTTATTAATCTCTTTTAGTTGATCTTTTGATGAAAACGGTTGTGTTGTGATTTACTTTACCATATTCAAAGACCGTGTATCTAAGGGTTTCATTAATAGTTTGAGCATTTCGTTTGTTTCTTGAGAACAGCTCTGATCCAAATCGGCTGATTGACTCCTTGGTAGATTCAAAAGTATCCTTTACTTTATTCTTATAGATGCCAGATGAAAGAAATAAATGTTTGATTTAATTGGTATTGAGCAAGTGATACGCTCACATTTTATTCTGATACTTTATATACATGTAAGCTTCATTCATTGAAAT
>JAQFYG010004944.1:0-10441 GCA_034694325.1 Entomobrya corticalis
GCACAACGCTTTGCTATTACTAAATCATTTACATCTACGTTATTATTATTATATTATTATACCTAACTCAGGCTCTATTTTGCCTTCGTACTCTTCTGGAAGCTTTTCATGTTTTCAATGAAAGATATTAAGATGATGAGTGAGATGTATCCCTTGAAGTTATTGGCGTCATATCCGTCATCTGTCGAGAGTCTTTTATATTTCCAAGCGGCGTCTTCCTTCAATGGTGGTGGAATGGAACTGATGGTTATCATGATCATATTCCGTCGGGCACTGTGTGAGTTCCTTCGTTTTTTTCTGAATGATTTAAAGGAAAATAAACCTAGAAGTAATGCATGCCGAAGAGATGAGACGAGCAGAGCATTAACACTTTTTATAAACATCAACCAATTTTACTATGGATCTCATCTCCTCGTCTTCTTTTCTAATTGACTGGACATTGGAGAGAAGATGTGAAGTGAAGAGGAAAAAACAAGTGTATTTTCTATATGAACAATTTAATGGTATTCCAAAACTGGCTTTTGGAGAGAAGAGGACGAGTAAATGTGCACCTGTTTGGCTATCTGGAGAACTAATGAAATCAGAAGAAAAGGGGGATATTTTTGGTGGCTGGACTGAAGAAGAAAGGAGATGCGATTGTTAATTTAAAAAAATATATTCTGGCTAATGGCGTACATCTTGAGGTTTTCTACACTCCATATGCATTTATATTTAATATCTTAAAAATAATTGTTCTGTTTGAAGGAGTTTTGTTGCAAAAGAGGATGGATAATTAAAATAAATTCTTAAAAATGGGTTTATAGAGG
Organism: Entomobrya corticalis; assembly: GCA_034694325.1. NCBI lineage: Eukaryota > Metazoa > Arthropoda > Collembola > Entomobryomorpha > Entomobryidae > Entomobrya > Entomobrya corticalis. The sequence goes on from JAQFYG010004944.1 coordinate 807, forward strand.
TGACTGGGCCAACCTTGTGCTCATCTGAATAAAATTAGAGTAAACGTCGTGCGAATTCTAATGCTGAAGATAACGGCCGATTTAATTATTTTATTTAGAGATAAATAAAGGACACTTGGAAATGCTAATAAATAATTACTCTTTTTGGATGGCGTTGAAGCTTATTGGAACTGGATTATTATCTGATTTACAGAATTTGAACAAAGTAGTCGGTTGGCAAAAAATAGAAGAAAGGAAGAAATTGGAAAGGCGAATTTGGGTAAATATTCTGATTTTGAAATAGCAAAATTTTTTTCTTTTGCAAAATAAACTAATTTTCAGATTAAATCTGAAAATTACTGAATGAAACGAGAATTGACTAAACGCCGGTAATTTAGTTTTTTATGAGAAATATTTGGTGTAAAATGAGTTGACAGAAGATAGAAAGATGCAATAATACGTTTTTTGCGCATGTCAGTATATTTTCAAAACGAAAACTGGGAGTTCACTGGTTAAAATTGTGTATTTGTTTCTATCCTTATTTTTCAACCTTTTCCATTCTCATTTCGCCTAGCTACAAATTCATTTTTAATTTTAAATTTCATTTGTATCTTATTCAGAAGCCCATGGATGCCTTAATCACTTTTGATAAAATTTTGTCTTGTCGCATGCAACAGTTTTGAATTGAGAAAAAGACAAAATATAGTGCCAATACATCAAGCTGAATACATAAAGAACTATCTCACAATTTGGAGATTAATTCCTTTTACAAATGGAAAAATAAGAGGGAAAACGGTCACTTCAACTTAACTGTAGGATAAGGAACTCCACATAGCATGACTCGTAGATTGATCTTCTTACATATAATCTTTCTAAAAAAGATCAAACTTCATTGCAAATAGAAAAAAGATTAGTTATCAAACTCATATTCAATGAGAGTTTCATTTTATTCAATCAGGATATCTGTATCACTTTATAAAATAAAAACAACAGCGATCATATTTTCAAAAATCAAATACTTTAACCTAACGTTTCTCCATTAGGTGTCCATCTTCATTATGTTTGGTGTGTAATTTGTCTGAGTTTTTGAGGAATAAAATAGGAAAATATTTAAAAATTATCCTGCACATGGCTTAGGATAGGTGCACTTGAAATTACTGAAAAAATTTCAATTATTTTAGTTAGATAAATTAGAATTTTTGGATATCGTCGACGCCAAACCAAATATGTTGTACTAAAATTATGAGTATTCGTATTGGTGATAGGTGGTGGTTTCTTTTTTTGTCCTAATAGTGAATAATAACATAGCAAAGAAGTTACAATGATGTGTCAGATTACAGAACTTATAGTAACTCTCATGATTACGAAGCACAAGATAATATTGACCGTGTTCCTGGGAATAAATATTTTTAATCATTTTTGAATGAAGCTTGCTTAATAATTTCAAACAAAATCCATCAACGCATTTAGAAAGACGAACAAACAAATACGATGTAATCAACTTTTACCAACACTCCGTTCATCAACTTCAGTTTCCATCTGTCTGTCACATTTCCGTAAGCAAACTTTTAAAATTGAAAGTGCAAGGGAAAAATCCAGATGCGTGTGATATTTATGCCAAAAGTCTGGGATCAAATTTTTCATCGTTTTTATTCTTTTGTGATGAATAACCTGCCTATAAGCTCCATATATAATTTAGCTTTACCAAATAACCAGGTGACTATCATCTTATGGCACACGTTCGCATCCATTTAGGAAGCCATGCAGTCTCTACAAGATGAAATATTTTGAATTCAGTACAAACCCATGATCCATGTGTTTCTCTTTTAAAGGTTCAGAGTCCCTTTAAAATGGGTAACGATCCTTTAAAAATACTTAAAGTGAGCACTAGAGGTAAACTAGGGATGGTGTAGGAATAAAAAAAAAGGAAAGGATGAGAAAGAACCCTTATCATTTATAAGATGAAAGAGACGATTAGAGAAGGGTGAGTGAAAAAACAGAAAAAACTGAGAAAAGCCAAAAAATATGAATATCACCACTTTTGCCATTTAGAAATATAACCAAAAGTTTTAGAGGAAGGCAATTTGTAGGTAAGCTCATAAAGAAAAAGGCATGAATTAAATAAAACCAAACTTTTTAAATGTCTTAGCGCGTGCTATTTATAGATTCTTAGGTTTTTTATTCCTTTTTATTTTGTTTTCATGGCAAATCTAATTGGAACTAGACAATGGGTCTCCAAAATTTATTTGGAATAAAAGCCTAAAGATTACTATAAGCTTAAAGAAAAACATGTACAAATAATATTTATTTCTTGCAATCTCAAAAATGTATGATTTGACAAGTTATTATTTTATGATGAAAATCAAGCAAGAACAAAATTATATAGAACAAACATTGCTTGTTGCTCATCATTCATTTAATAAATTAATGAGAGGACGTTTATGTATGGACCGGAAGGGAAAAAGGAAGGAAGGGCAAAACAGTAATCGTAATAATCAGTTATTCAGGTATTTTTGAATTTAGATTTTTGCTCCCTATGGGATCTTTTTTTCTATTTTATATTCTTCTTCATTTCATTATTACATATGATCATGGACGTCTACTTTTCCACAGACGCATCACACTAAGATGACTGCATGCTGTGTGCTATGTAGTTATGACGACATGGTGCATTCTACAGTTTAAAAACCTTGTATCCAGATCACTTGAAATTCGTTCAATCTTTGTTCCCATCCTTTAAAAAAAAGACTACTATTTTCTTCGTCGTGGTTCAACTTATTTAAAAATGTAAATAAACACTCAATGAAATGCATTTGATTCTTAATGAAATTACATTACGTTTAAGGTGATTAGTAATTAAAATAGTAATTGTTTTAATAGATCAGACTAAAAAATTCGGGACAATTGCATGCTACTAAACTTAGCTTATCAAAATACAAACTATAGAATCTATGGAATAAATGAAATTAATCTATAGAACTACCTGGCCTCTACAGGTGAACACTTGTTGATCTAGTCCCCGTGTTTTATGGCTTCATATGACCCTGGGTGATGGCCGACAAAAAAACAATGTAACCGACCTATAAAGCACGCTGTCAAGAACCGGTAATAAATGGATGCTTAAAAACAATATTTTTGTCTCTGTAAATTACTGTAAGATTGATATGACAAATAACCGTGGAAAGAATGTATTTTTTAGATGAAAATTTTCTCCTCTTAAGGGACCTAAAAGAATGGACACCGAGCCTTTGATGGGAAACACTCGTTTAACCCTCAGTCCTCTACTTTTAAAACTTTTAAAATCACCTGGAAATAATTTGTTCTTTATGTTCTTTTATGTGTTTACGCTTAAATTTCATTTTATTACAAATATCTAGAGCGATAATTGAACAATCGAATTTTCTTTGCTATTTTTATTCTTAATAACTTGACGTACAGAGGTTTAAGCTGAGTTTACATCTACGTACCGCATCAACGGTGGATTCATCAGAATAAATAGTAACTGCAGTGAAACCTACTCAAAATTTTTTTATATTCATCTTATATTTTCTGATATTTTCTGTCTCATGTCACCTTGTGATAGATACGGTGATGTACTATACCTTTCCATTATTCCTTTTTGTGTTTCATTTCAGTAGAGAGATGAATGAAAACGTGAAACAGATAAATTTAAAGATGCTTAGAATGAGGATGTACTTTGTTGTAGGTATCTGGCGACGAATGTTTGCCCTTCAAAACACCAGGCAGTTGGGTCACCACGAAATTAGGTAATAAAATATGCTTCTTAAAAAATGGGGACGAGAGTGTGTACGCACAGCAGTTTTTGAGTGGTGTGATAATGATCAAAATAATGTTCAATGAAATGTTTAAGAATTTTATATAAAAATGCTTTCGAAACTTTTGAAAAGTTCCCTTGTCCAAGTGCATAAAGTGTCTTTAAGCATCCTTGTTTTTTTTTGCATATCCACGTCGTAAAACTTATTTGGATGTCTCAGAATTTGACGCAGCTAGTGGGTGCTCAAACTATTTGCACAACATACAAGATTTTTATTACATATGTTGAGTACCTTTTAAAAAATAAGTTTGAAATTTGATGGGATTTTAAGTTTTTTATTTCTTTTTTTAGTGATCGTCGATCGTTACTTTGCCAAGCTAAATTTTGAGTGAACTATTTAGCTTATATGTCTAGCAACGATTTGGTTGCTCATAAACTGTGCAAAATAATTAATTTGAATCTTAAGTGATTCTAAAAAATGAATGAAGATGAAAGAATTGCAAAAAATTACACAATTTTTACTTGAGAAGTAAATGTAAAATAATAAGATTTTGTTAAATATTTACATTGTTGCTTATTATTTACTAGAAACTATTCAATTTTACAAAGTTTTTGACAAAACAAAACCAACTTGATTTAAAAATTAAAATAAATACTACTTCTCAAATTGTAATAATTGTTACCAAATAAACGTTCACATATTTTTATCATAGATATTACTTCAAACGTTAACACATTCACAGGTTTTTAACTTGTAAAGCGTAACAACTTTTCTTGAGAAAAACATTAATAAAATAAATAACTTCAATTATTATTTTTCTCAATTATTTAAAATTAAATTACATAACATATTATCCACATAATATAAACAATCGCCAACATTTTTGAAGCACATACATAAAAACCGTTGTAAATCCGTTTTAAACAGCATTTCTTGAAAGTACTAAATGATTGTTAAAGTTAACATTTTCTAATAAACAAAATATCACAAACTATTTTTCATTTCAAAGATACAGTTTGCGAAGTGGCGTTAACGCAACCGCTAAATTTAATTATTACCAAAGTACAAAACTACACGTAACTTGGTAAATTTATTAAGAAAGCACCCTATTCTTTACATAATTCTACCTAACAATATAATAAGCAATTTTTGTGCAATGCCGAATTCCTTAACTGATTTTTAAGATGTCAATTACAATATCCAAAACTTTTCGAATCCGCAAGTATGCAAAATAAAAGATTACACCTTTTTTCATCCAAGCCAATTTACATATTTTCCCAGGAAATTGAGTCGCAATATCTACATAAATTTATCCCATTATCAGAAAAATACGCTAACCAATTTCACACACTCATAGAAGCCCATATACAAAAGAATACACACATTGACTGACACTCGACAAAACAGACGGAGATCCAGTGTCGAACGAAGCATATGACCGACTGACAGAAATATGTGGCCATCCCCAAGCCGTAACTTTTTTTTTTACAATTTACTTTGCGGGTGTTACTTTTCTTGTATTTTTTTCTCAGCTAGCAAAGGCACGTAAAATGCCCGTAGTTTTCAGCCAATTTTATCCATGCTTGTTTGGTTGTTTACCTTTTTATGAATGAGCATTTCACTCATCTCATTTTTATGAATGAGATTTTGTTGCGTTCATTTTCTCATTTCGTCCTTCTTTTGCTCCGTTCGACATTCACAGCATATGTGATATCCCTTGTGAAGGGCCACTCCGCTACTCCATTTGATATGTAATGGGTTATCCTTGTAGAGTAGAGAGAGATGATGTTTGATGCTCTGTGTAATAAATATGTATAGAAACGTGGTGTGACGGCTGAAGAGGAAGCGAAATAAAAATTCATTGTCAGAAAAACGAATAGTTCACAATTTAAATTTTTCAATGTTTTTTAGAAGTTTTGGTTTTCTTTTGTTCTCTTCTGTATTTTTTTCATAAAAATATGTCGCATAATATTTTTAAGAAACTTAAGTGTTGTGTGTAAAATCGAATTTATATTCTTCTCACTATCTGATCTGTTGTTTAATTCTGCACTGAATTATGGTCAATTTGTTGTTGATTTAACACATTTTGAAGCAGTTAGAAAATAGAATTCGACATTAAGGCAGATCAATGAATATTATTTCAATTACTGTCGGCGGAAGGCGAACTTCAGTCAGAAGGTTCAGGTTTTTATCGCTCTTTTTCATCTAAATAATTTGCATTGATAGATAAGAGATTTTTTTACTGATAAAAACGACCTTTTTTGGAGCTGCTATCTGCTCATTTGCATGAACTGGCCAAGACAATTTCATCGTAGTCTTTTCGTTTCTCCACGTTCTAAGTGATACTTGTATTTTGCTTTAAGTTTAAATACATAATGACATATTACTCATCATCGTCTCATGATCATAACCCTTTTCTTTTTAGTTTTTTCTGATTAGTCATGCTTCTCATCGTTTCAACCAAGCTCTGTTATTATCCTCATTAATACTGCAATATATCTCCGCTCGTCATAATATGCATAAATACATGGAAAAGAATCATTCTCCGGAAGAGAAGGTTACGATTATCATATATATATATATATACGCCGATGTTTCCGTCCGGCGTATCCGTCGATCCTATACTATATACGCTAATGTGTTAGTTCGGCTCACTTTGAGACACCAGCACCAGCTAGCGGTGAGCAGGGCAGCTGCATGCTAACGTCCAGTAAACAATAATAATATATTGGTAAGTATGCTTGTCATAAACATTTTCTAAATTATTAACTGATGAGTAAATATTCGTCGTGGTCATGTTTCTCAATCGTGCGTATGGATTACTTTATCGCTTATTACGAAACCAACGAAGGGAATCTTAGTTGAACGTTCGCCAATAATGTTCCTCCATAACTAATTTGGAGCCCAACTACATTGTAAGCAATGCCTGGTCCCCCTCCTACATAAGCAACGATTGGATTTTATTAAAATTTTGTGACATGCTGTTTGCATGTTCCCTTTAATAGTAAGCGTTAAACATTGTTTGTCAAGTTAAATTAACAAGTTCTTCAGCATTTCTAACAGTTATTGTCGCTTAATTATAGGGTTTTAAACAAAACCTTAAGGACTTGAGCTATTATTCATCATCTCTAACTATATATTATTCAGTTTTGTATGCAATATATTCTCATTTTTGTTCTGTGTCAAGTACATAAGCGCAGTATATTTGAATTGACCAATATCTCAAACTTTCAGGGAGAAACTTAGAACAATTGGTAAAAGTATTTAGTCAATCATTCAAGATGGAAAATTTAAAATTGTTGCAAAAATTCCATTTATTTAAAAATAAATAAATGTGAGTTTTTGAATACATTTGACGCCAACATAAATATTTTGTACTGAAATTTTATATACTGAAATAGCAGAAAGACCCTCTTGCAGAATCTCGAGATCGACCAAAGAATAAACGATGAAAGAAAATTGTATCTCCAACTTCTAACAAATTCAATTAATGCACTTTTAGCACAGAGCTGGCCAAAACGAGACAAACAGACAAGCATGATGCATTCAATACTTATTGAATTGCAAAGAAAAATTGGTTGGAAATAGGTGATAGATCTGTTTTCTAAACGGCTGTAAAAATTACTAAACAATATAATTGTTATTTGCAACATCTAAGATAATATTTATTTTTTTGTAATCTCGATGACATATGATTTGTAGACAAACTTATAAGTTTGTAATAGAAATCAAAAAATAAATAGAGCAAACATTGCTCCTTGCTCACCTTAAAAACTAAATGAACAGAAATACGTTCACGCATAGGCCGGAAGGCAAAAATGAAAGAAGGGCCAAACAGTAACCGTAATAATCAGGTATTTTCTACTTTTTTACATAGGTTTTTGCATCCTTTAGGGTCCTTTTTCCCATTTTTACTTCTTGCTTTTATTATGATCATGAGTTTCTAGTTTTCCCACTAGCGACGCATTATATTAAGAAGACTGCATGCAAGACTGCTGCATATTATGCATTAATGACGACATGGTGCAATCTACAGCTGGTTGAGTTTTATTTTAGTTAGACTAACTCATATCTGATTAAAAGATTCGTCTAAAACCAAAGGTTTAAATAACTCAACTCAGACGTATATATTCTTCATCGTGGTCAAAATAATTTAAAACTTAAACAAACATTCCAGGAGAACATTTGCTTCTTATTGATAATAAATTAGGTTTAAGATAATTACAATAGAAATTCTTGACAAACTAAAACGCCATAAGACTTTTTTTATTTCTTACATGATGATTTTTATACATCATAGATTGGCTGTCCATCCATCCTATTAAATTAATTTCACAAAATTTCGTTGGGAAAATTCGAACAATAAAAAACATAATCGTATCGGATTGCGCTGAAAGATATTTTCATTTTAGAAACTAATTTCACTTGTTCAAAGATTTCACATTTCATTTCATGCATGGATTCAAAATGCAAGAGAATCTAACTATATGTGGATTTAATTTTTAAAGATAACATAAGTAAAAAATATCACATTGGTTTTCCATTTTTATTTTTTGCTTTTTCTTCGAGACAAAAATAAAACATTTTGCTGTTTTTTCCAGGACAACATAAGGAAAATAAAACCTATTTTAAGGATCCTCTTTTTCTTGAGACTCTTCTAGAATGCTTTGTATGCTTTTAAAGATGATGAGTGAGGAGTGTCCCTCAAAGATGTTTAGAGTCAAAACAAGCTCTTTTTATGTTTTCAAGCGGAGTCTTTAGAGGTGGTGGGGTGGTACTTATGATCATCATTATCATGTGCTATCGTCGTCGAAGACCTTGCGTGAGGTCCCAAGTCATGTTTTCTGAAAAGTTTATTGAAACGTAAACAGAGGAAGAAAGCGTGCCAAAGGGTTTAGTCACCTGGGCACAGTTTTTACCCTTTTTATAAGCATCAACCAATTAGACGAATAAAAATGGATAAATACATGATAGTCAAAAGTAAGTATCTAAACATATATATACTGGACTTTCACATGTCATATGCCACAGGACACTTTAACCAGAACCACAGAAAAAATAGTTGTAACATTTGCTTTAGGAATTTTTTGCTCCTCTTTTGACGATATTATTATTTGTTTTCTTCTTCTGATTCAAATCAATTTAATCAAGATAATCGTTATCATTAAATAGCTTAATGCTTACCTACCGTTGCTGCCAGAGCAGTGCATCGACACACCAAACTGCATTTATAAAAAAATATTTGATTGCCTTTGGCAATAAGTAGCAAGAAAAAGTACATAGGCATTACCTAGTCGTTGCCGACAAAAATTATTTAAAAAATTCTATGAATATTTCGTAATGGTATTATGGGGTCATCCCCTACAAACACAATTTACATTTATCAGTTTATTTATTTTTCTATTCATCAATTGCTTACTGATCTGTAATCTTCTAATCGTTCGAAGTCGAATTTTACTGATAATTATTTTAAATGGCGTTCCATTTGTACTGACCAGTCCCTTAATATGCAGGAAAAGCTAATGTGCATTTTCATTATGTTGGCCTTTTGCATCTACAAAATTATTATATTGTCCCTTCTAGATTTCCCAAATCTCCGCCTTTTCTCCATTTATTTTAAAATCTGCAACAAAAGACGATACCAGTTTTCTTTGAAAAATAAAAAGTGGTAACATGTACGCAAACTACTAAAAACGATATAAGGTGTGGTGAATAGGGAAACAAAATTCAGAGCTCTAGAAGGTAGTCGGAAAGCTGCAACGCCAGCGATAAACTTGAATAAAAATATTTAATGAATATTCAGCAAAAATAAATCGGTAAATACCGAGGTAGATAAGTGCCAGATGTAATGTAAAAACCCGGCTTCGCCGGGGTTGTTTC
>JAQFYG010004945.1:0-10439 GCA_034694325.1 Entomobrya corticalis
CACAGACAGCCAGACAGGATGTTCATCGCATTGAATATCTAACATACGTATTCTACGTATCCGATATTCAATAAAGATGCTGATATCTAAAATAGCGAGTGGAGTTTTGGAGCGTAGTGAACATGTTGTAAAAAATAGTCAGGTTTTATTTTTTACAATGTATGTATGAAAATGTACGAATTCGTGTTCATTGCAAGATTGCAACTTTATAATAGAAAGCAAGTCATTTCGTATGTGATTTTGTAGAATTCTTTTTCAATGACAGGTTAATGTAAAAATCAATATAATCTTCAATATGACATTCGGCTTCGATTCTAGTGTGACCACTGAGCAGCCCTGGAATAGTTATATTTCTTTTTCATAGTAAAAGCATTTATAATCAATTTAGCATTCATACAGACTTTACAAAGAACCTCTAACCATTACACCCACATGCTGTGTCAGATGTCGATAATTAATAATTAATATTGATGCTATCAAATTGTAGAAGTTCTACGTGAAACATTCACAGTGGTAATTACTGTTAAGCATGGCATCACGGAAGTGAATTATACATCACTTAAGCTTCTACCATCATCACCACTACCACCACACCGTCATCCCAAAATAATTGAATGTGTTGCACGTGTGCAAGGCTTTATGCAAAAGTATGGATATATACCTTGAGCAGAATTCAGCAATGTATGCTCTTTACTTCACATGAAATGCGATATTAAATGAAAATGACATTACCTCAAACCCAATTTAGTATAATACCTATGCGCATAAACCTATTAATTTGCCTGTTTTAAAGACTAGTACTAGCAGTAAAAGTTTTAAGGTTGCTACTGCCTATATAACATTAAGATATTATTGATTGTTCCCCTTCCTTCATCTTAAGAAGTTATTTTGAGGCATGTGTAAACAATAAAGGCAATATGAAAATTTTCTGATTGCTTTGTCATGTAAAGTGGTAAAGGACGTTTTTTATTAGAAAACATTTTCCTTCGACCAAATTATTGCACCAAAGTGTGCGACTTTAATAGTGCAAAGTCGTGTCGTCACATCGCATGAATAATTATGAATGAGCCTGTGATTTTGCTGATGTAACTTCTGCTGCTGACAGTATACAGATATAATGCTTTCCAAATGCATACCTATTCAAAAATATTCCAAACTAAAGTCTAACTATAAACGCAAACATTGCGAAACTTTTAGGTTTTCTTCTTTAAAAACTTGATATTTAATGCAAATGAGGCGAACACCTAGTAAAGTTGAGGGTTACACACTATCAATTGTTTGCATTTAAAAATCTGACTTGTAGTTAAATGCATCATTATATCACACTTTACAGTCTTTTTTCAACTCTACTTAAACTTTTTAGTACTATTAACGAGTAAAGATGCTTAACCGCTATAATAATCATCGTCTTTGGCTTTTCTGGAAGAAATAAAAAGAGTGCTTTATAGATACATGCATATTCATATACGAAACCGTAAAATGTCATTATGAAAAGTTCCTTGTCGTTACATAACCATGAAAAATATTATAGCGAATCATACAAGCTCTTAAAAAACTTTGTGCTTCATGCTGCTACTTTGGCTTCTCGAGATATGTAATTCATAGATTTTTGCTATGCAAAAAAATCCATCATGCCATGCATACAAGGCAAGCATGCATGACGGAAAGTTCTTGACGTAAAATTTGAAGTGGTGCCGGTTTTTATACTGCTTTCGTTTTACGCAAACTATATAATCATATCTTCTCAGCAAGTATCCTTCTAAATGGTACTTAATTCTCCCGTAAAAATTCAATACAAGCATTAAAAATTCAAAAGGGTTCGTAAACACTTGTTTTTTTCTAAGAAACTAGCATTACTATAAAATGGATGATAGGACGGGGGAAATTGTAGTCTGCAAAAAATAATGGATATTACTTACAAGCAGAACGGTTTACTCGACAGCGATACATGTTAAATCAACCATGCTCTTACAAAAAAAATAGATCTTCACAATTTACATTTTCATGAGTTTGTAGAGTTCACAAGAATCTGGAACAAAAAATGGAGACAAACTACTTGTATGTCAAACAAAAGCTTATACCTTTACGACAAGCATAAAGAATTGATGATCGTCATCATGATAAAAAGTTGCCTTTTATAAATTGGTAGGTGGTAGATAGATTTTTTTCTTTGAACAGTTCATTTTTTTTCTTTCCTTTAGCCGAACTGATCATTTTCATAGTCTGCATTCTGCATGCTCTTTTTCTGAGTGCGAGTACACCAAACTGATAGCATGTCGGAGCGGAGATGATAGGACAATTTTCTGGGTTGATGTTTACTGAAGTGCCCTATATCCAAATAATAAACAAATCATTATTCGTTTGTTCATGATCATTTTAGCGATTGAGCATGCACGCACACATCACTGCTTTTTAACTTTTATGCTTTAACAAGATAAGATGAAAATATACACCAAGTCATGTATCACTTTATGTACAGTGAACCCACAAACTGATTATTTTTTGTTTGAATTTGTGAGTAATGCGAAGAAACAAGATCATAATGACGATAAGAAAATGATTTGGTGTAGCACTGATGATACATGATATACTTTGTAATAATACCTTTGACTGCTAAATGCGTGGCAAAACAAACTACAAAAAAACCACTCTAATAATTTTCTGTTGAAAATGGAGTTAAAGCAGCAGTTATTTTACACGGCCTTGTTCACATGTTTCGATGAGGTACCTTCCGACAAACAAATAAAGTATATTTCAAATAGTATGCAGGTAACACTGAAGTCTTTTGCAGGCTGTTGGTGTAGGCTCAACTCAAGTAAAACTGCTTGCAGCATCTTAACACACATACTCGACGAAGTAAAATTTACCGTTTTATAGAATGAGCGCATTATTATCGCTTTCAGGTATTATCCTATGCAAATGTCTTGACATTTATATTTTATCTTGTTGTTCACGGCAGAATTTTCTTGTTGCGCGGCTTGTTCTTCTTTCGCCACCAGTAATGTGCATGGAAAAGGCTGTATATGTCTTCACATAATTTACATTGCAACATCATCATCTTCAGCGTACCTAGATATGTATTTACAGAATATATTTACTATAATTTGGTACATTTGATGTAACAGTACAATACAAACTGTAGAATTAGGCATCAAACAAATGCGGCATTATCCCTTAAGACTATGTTAGCGTAATGATAAGCATTTTTACCTTGAATTTGGCTTTGATTTTTATTGAAGTTTTGCTGAAGATGCATGCAAGGCACGAGCATAAAGACAATATGAAGAATGGGTATATTCTCTTTGTGTATGTTTTGCACTTTGCACTGCAGATAAAATGTAGGTGGGTGTTTGCCATTTCTGGTTAGTTGAAGAGGACTTCTGCTCAACTAGTTTTATCAGCGCAAGTAGTACTTGAGTCAGTTTTGAGGTTGAATTGGGCCTGCAAAGGGGAGTATTTTCTCAGTTGATAGTTTTCTGGTTTCATGATCCCGATTTTTTGTTGTTTATGTTTGCGTTGCGGTTTCCCCAGTGTAAACGCAATTAGATTTTTGGTGCACACACAAGTAAGTGAAAAGATATTTTTCAAAAATAAAAAAGTGTTGGTTGACTAGATTCTGATAGTAATCAGAGTTTGGCGGAGTGCTTTAAGGTAAATTATAATTTTCATTAAAATAGAGTTTTAAAAATTCAAATTATATTATTTTCGCCGTTAACAATTTGGTATTATTAAAATCATTGCTTGATGACTATGACTGTAGGGTGCGGGTGGTAAAGTGACACTTTGTAGTCAACCCATTTTCCATTACTCTAGTTTGACATACTTCTTTTTGTCATTCAATCTATCCAAGTCATTTTCATCACATTTTACGCTCATGTATATTTATAGAATACAAGCACTTTGGAGAGAATTTCAGTTTACAGATACTCTGACTCTCCTCATCACACAATCATTATTGGTCGCAAGAGCAGCATAACCAACACAAAATATAACGCTGAAGTGCGTCACGAAGCTCTTCTGGAAGGGAACGTGTCTGAAAAGTTGTCTCTTATTTAGGCTACTATTCAATACTCCGTGTTATACATATTTGGTTTGATATAGTTAATAGTGCAAGTTTGTTCGGCAGAAGTGGCAAAAGAGTGATGAGTGTTGATGCGAAAAAGGGGAAATGAAAAAAATCTAATTTGACACCAGAGAAGCGAGTCACATAAGAAGAGTGTGACGTTTTAGCTAAATACATGATATAAAAATGTTTCTATGCTTTTACGACTATGTGCTGTAGCTGGTGGCCTGAATTACTCGAAGGCGTAAAATAAATTTTGACGTTTTTAAAGCAAAAATGCTAAAAAGTGCTACCGCTACCACCTACAGTGTACTTTCCGTTTTGTTCAAATTTGGGAAACATGTACTTAATTTTTTATGTATCCGAAACTGGTACAAAATTGATCGTAGTATTATGTAGCGCGATTCATATGAGATCAGACTATATAGAGGCATGTATGCATAGGTAAATACCTAACCATACAAGCCACATGCCACATTGCATGTTATGCTTGTGGTCCATCGGAAGTTAAACATTTGGCGGATGTATGGTGAAAGCAATACATAAAAATGGAGCAACGAGATTCTAGTGTCTCCTTTGTTTATCCAAATAACTTTCTCCATCTAAACTCTCCCTGCAAATTTTAGCCATTGGGAAATCAGTTGCCGTTTATGAGTCAAGCTGAATTCCCAAAAGGGTCATAATATAATACGATTGTCGTTTACCTAAACAGGCACAGTCGTTCTTCCAACAGGATTTCGTAAACTGTTTCCTCGCTTTGCTCTGCACAAAATCAAGAATTCGTAACTGCCTTTTTAAAGGTTTAACGTTAGTTTTCTCTTCTTTTACGGTATGTTGCTTGTACTTAAGTTTACTAGAAACATGTTCATAATAATATTTAAGATTTCTTTTTCATTTCAAACCACGGAACAGTGACCATAATCCCTTTGTTTGTTTAAATATAAAAATCATCAAGGCTATCATATTATCATTGTTAAGTATTAAAGTTGAGTGGAAGAAGAAAAAAGTTTCAAGACTTGCTGTTCCTAAATTTAATTTAATATCTAGAAAAATAAAAAGAATAGAAAAAGCTCGACTTTTTGTCACAAGTTCTTTATTTGTGTAACATATGTTTCACATGAAAAAATTTGCGCATCTCAGAGAGACTATGCGAGACTACTTCAACATTTAATTCATGCGAGCATTTTCTTGAAAAACAACGTGAACCGTGAAGAAAAGCAGAAAACAGTTTCCTTTCCCTCCAGGATACATTCGCTTCTTGTAAAAATGAAATTGCAATTTACGGTTATGACTACACTCTAATAAAAGGGATGGTGCTGCTGGCTGAGGAACGAAGGAGCAGTAGAGAGTTGTCATCATCATAAGTATTTCAACCAGCACATGTTAAAAATACTTTTCTCCTCTCTAATTTGATAAAAAATCTACGACTCATCCTCTAAAATATTTCTGATTGCGACGATTACGATGCAGCCATTTAGTTTTCTGCTGCTCATTTTGCGAATATAAGCACTCTGGAAGTGGCTTAATGGCTATGTACAATGTAGATTTATATACCTAATTTTCTTGTTTCATCATTTCGCATAGGTATTTATCTCCTTTTTACATTCCAAAATGGTGAACATTTTCGTGAAATTGGTGCTGTTGTAAAAGCTTCTGATGAGCACAAAGCACAACACACATATGACCTTATAAAAACAGTAGAAAGTTAAATTTGCAAGAATATTACTTTCTTCGTAATTCTCAACCGGAGCGTTGAACAAAAAAATGTTTTGCTCTTTTATGTTGAAATAAGGAGAAAACAAACCATTTTTTTTCTAGAAACTCATTTATTTCACGGATATATTATTATTAATTTTATATATTTATCTCCAAGAATAATGTCTCTAACAATGCCATATTTCATTTTTTTATTCCAGATCCCCGAGCACGGACTCGCAAGGCTCAACGAGAGATTACTTCTTTTCCGACACGACTACAGTTCCCCTAACATTCTCCAGATGATTAACTCCGCCTCGGAAATCAGCGATGAAACCCTGGTGGAAATTGTGCTTACAGGTATGTTACAAAACATGACAGGCTGTAATAAAAATAAGAAGAATGAGAGAATGTGAAAATACTACCGTCACTGTATGCTTGTGTGTGTGTTTAGTTTAACGTATGTTTTTCATATAAAAAACTTTAAGCCTCATTTAACCTTACAAGACACGTTCTGCATTATTGGATTAAAACAGCTTTTTAATGAAAGCCAGCAAAAAGTATGTAACCTTTTATTCTTTCTACTTCCCTAGGCGCCACCCTATATAGTTTACTTTGTTAGTAATGTAAATTTTTTGAGGACAGGACACGACTTTTTAGTATTTTTTTGCTGCTGTGATTAGAGAATATTGTACTTTGTATCTTTTTTAAAATAAATACAGGAGGAACTTAAGGGGAAATATTATAATAGAAGTTTCATCATGCTAAAAAGTCTAAAAATCTAATGTAATACCTTCTTAAACAAACTTGATGGTATTCCCTGACTGTAAAATTTATATTCCAGGGTGGTCGCTACATTATGAAAGTGGTTTAGTTTAGAATGGTTTTAAAATAGAATGGTAAATGAGAGAGATGTAAATAAGTAAAAGAATCGCATTGGGGAATTTAAACAATGCATTGCAGTGTGGTATAGTATCTTTAGCTCTAGTAAACAAGTATAGCATTTTGGAGCATGTTATGTTTGGAACAACACTATAATGTTCAGATCCATATCATTAGTTAAACGGAAGGATACATTATTTCGAAAGAGTAGAGGATGAGTAAGATAATCATGATAATTCTGTAACATTCCAAATTCTACGGGCGTACGGGAACTAGTAAACCAACCTAATAAATACTGAAAAACAGGATGCGAGAATAACTCCAAATGTGCTTATTCGCAGTTTTTTGCTGTGTCTGCATAATGAAATTGAATTTCCATCTTTAAAACCTGCGTGTTCCAGCAAAGTCCCTCGTCTGTTACGCTTACAACTTTTTAGCAAGCTTCGCACTTCGCACCATACCTGCAAAATAATCGTACCCCATATGATTTTTAATAAATAAAAATGAAGATAAGAAAGCGTTTATACATATTTACAAGTGCTCTGAATATGGCATATAGAAAGCATCAGCAATATGAAGTGTAATAACATAACTGCAGTTAATGTAACGGATGAAACCCATTTTTGGTTACTGGTTACTTTGGGGGTAGCCTGTATCTTGCGCTTACATTCCCCAAATTTGTGGTTAAAAACTATGTACCAAGTAAGAATTCATGAAGAAAAGAGGAAAAAGGACAGGGGACACATTACATTATTGTTAACTCGCTCACGGTAGTCAACAGCGGCTGAAAACTGAGCCCGTTCCAGCTTTTCCTCTTATTTTCCTACCTTTTTGAATAAAAACGGCACACTTTTAGTTCACTTTCTACTATTGTGTACCAACATTATCATTAAATTGTACTTTGTATGTGAGAAATGGACAGTACTGGTGTTAGGCATAGCTGGCACGTTGTGTAGAATAAAAACTATATCTAGAAAAAAACTAGGTGGCGGAAATTTACAGTCAAATGCTATAAGTGCACAACATACATACACACACCCTCACTCACAGATGAAAAGAGAAAAAGAGCAAAAAAGGAGAAGGAAACGAGAGTTTTTGCACAAAATGTACAAAAAGAAGAGCCCTACTACTTTTTTACTTCCTCATCCTCTTTTCCCTCAACTTGTCATATACAAAATTCCATTCACAAGTACACATGTGGCGTTGTTGTACTTGAGGAGAGTTTCGCTTTTTACTAACAGCACACTCGTTATTTTTTTCCATGGAGGAAGCGGAGAAAAGAGACTTGTGCTTTGTGATGTGTGTGCTGCTGGTAGAGAGAAAAGAGAGAAGAGAAGTAACCGACGAAGCGTGTTCGAAAGATTTTGTACGAAATACCAAAAGAGAAAAAAAGTTTTCACTGTACAGCAGCATTTTGCTTCTTCTGAGTTGTCCATAGTCATATTATAGTCCATGCATGTATCCATGCCTCATGCTTATGCATGCCTTCGAGCTAACAATAGCAGCGGAGCAGCAGCAACCAGTCAGCCGTCCACCAAGAGGGAAGAGTTTTCTATCTTTAAGCACACAGCTGAGAAGGGATCGCACTGTGTGTGGAAAGAAGGAGAAAGTGAGAACGGAGAAGACGAACTAAAAATAGAATTTACGATTGTACTATAATGTAATGCATGTCCTTTCATTCTAAAAATTTACTCATTCTTAGAAGAGGAACATATGTATAAAGTGCAAGTATAGCCGTAATAATATGACCGCCATCGTGCCACCACCGTTTCAATTTCATATTATCATCATGCTGCCACTAGTGCAGTTTTGGTAGAAGAAGGGACAATGTGAAAGAATATGAGAGCTTTTTACGGTAGTCATTCTACGACTGCTTGCTTGAAAGTTTCAAGTCTATTGGGATGTTGGCGAAACGAGAGAGAAAGAGAAAACGCACAAAAATCTACAGTTTTTTGGTTTATTTGGCAATGTAAGTGGAAAACTGTAACATCATCAATACCGGCATATTTCTGGAGTGGCAAGTTTAGAGATATAAAAAATTGACTTTTATACTTCTTAAGTACTTTCTTGGAATGTGTGTACTTGACTATTCTTAGAATAGCAAGAAAAGTACGTTGTTGGTGGCTTCTCACTTAATACTCAATCCTCTTTTAACATAAGTTGTTGTTATAATGATGCGGGAGTAGCACGAAAATAGAGTTGTACGATTGACATATAGCCTTCAGTTTTATATGGCATGAAATGTCAAAATGTCATGATTTAATACTTGATTGTGGATAAATAAGTCGGAATTGACAATACAATTTACAAAACATATAGTTGTTTGTAAATCAGCGACATAAAAGTCATGATTTGTTGCTTTTAAATCAGCGACACAAAAGTCATGATTTGTTGTTCTTTTAGAACATCGTTTCGACCAGTTTTTTGATGACACAACACTATATTTACATAGATGGGTGGAGTGGGACCCTTATCACATGCTTCAGAGTTTCATCATCTATTTTCTATTAAGTATTTGTAATCCTTATTTCGATTAATAGTAAACATAAAAAAAAGTTTGTTCTTGCTTGACACAAAAAGATGTGCACGTCTGTTTACGCAGTTTCTGTAAAAGAAACGTACTGGCACTGGCTACGGTAAAAATAGAACTGGTTATGGGACACAAAAGTAACACTTGAGCATTTGCTTACTTTGGCAGCAAAAGTTGGAAAACTTGGAGAATACGAAGAAGGATTGCAAGAAGAATTATCTTTCTTGAAGACTAGCAGTAGGAGAATCGAGTAATACTGGTGGTACCAATAGTTTTCAACGGATACAACTTTTTCCATGAAGAAGGCTATAATACGTAATAATTTCTGTTGTGTTGGGGCAGGGAAGAGCTAAAGTTAGTACTTTAGGGCAAGCCTACTTTCGTAATGTGTGTAAATATACATTTTTGTAATATATGGTTCATAGCAAATAAGGACATATTACAATGTGTTTGTAGTAGAGTATCATGTCTCATGACTGTCTTCAACTGCCTCAATTTGATACTGGAAGCAGGAAAAATTCTCATTTTCAGCCAAAAGGAGAAAGTTCACTTTCACTATAAAAACTTGTTTTTTTTCTCCTCTCTTCTTTTATTCTTACAGTTTTTCTTTGTGATGCCACTTACTTTGTAGTTTTGCCTTTTATAGTTGGGGAACAGCAATAGCAACTCAGAGCGTAGTTTAATTTTCTTTGCGTTTTTCAATCCAAAGATATCGGGGATGAGGTTTAATACAGACTTGGATAGACGGATTATTCCTAGTGTAGTAGTAAAAGTATAGCAAGTTAAAGTAATAGATTCAGCATTTCAGTGTAATAATCAAAATGTAAATCCTTGCAGACATCCGTAACCCAGACTCTACACTTTCTTCATAATAAAAACTCGTCTCATAAATCGCTCAGATGGTTCATTCGTCAGCAGTACCACCAGAGGAAAATAAGTTTTTTTCGTTTAAAAGGATAGTTTGAACTTGAGAACGATTAGTCATTCACACTATGCTGGTAGGCTAGCAGTATTCTTAGTAATGCTAAAAAATTTGTCTCACATCAGCAGGTGTCCTTCGAGAAA
This sequence comes from Entomobrya corticalis, assembly GCA_034694325.1. Lineage (NCBI taxonomy): Eukaryota > Metazoa > Arthropoda > Collembola > Entomobryomorpha > Entomobryidae > Entomobrya > Entomobrya corticalis. Next base: position 10,236 of record JAQFYG010004945.1, read on the forward strand.
TCGGTTTTACACTTAAGCCATTTTCTCCCACATTAATTGTTACAAGAAAGAAAAAAGTTTAGGATTGAAAACACTAGAATAATTGGAGTTATATATTATGTACTCATTGTAGATTGTGTTGGTGGAGGTACCTAAATCTTATTGGATAAGTTGTATACAGGCAGTAATTCATGCCGACTGCTCATCTGCACTACCATCCGTCAG